>VZRJ01001791.1:1493168-1563045 GCA_013397565.1 Ptilonorhynchus violaceus
GGATGGATCACCAAAAAAACCCAAACCTTCAACTCCTGACAATACCTGCCACTCCATTTGTTTTTTATCACCATAACTTAATTCCTGCAGCAGAAAGAGCATGGAGCTGAACTCAGAACATAGTAATCAACTTAGAAACCAAAAAATTCCTGTTGTCTTCAGCATACTTCAAATCACACCACAAATTACTAAAAAGTACTAGTGATACCCATCTGCTTAAAAACCAAGGTAAACTTGCAACGTGAAATTTTAAATGACTGAAAGTTTCTTACACAGTCATTAAACAAATTTGAGACTTATTATAAATAGTGAAATCAAGAATTTAATCCCAAGTGATGGCAGAGGTTTCACCATGGATCATGCATCTTTCTGAAGAGTTATTAGTGCTAGCAGGGAAAGAGTTTTCAGCCACACACACTTTCCCATACACAATTTGAGCAGTTTTCAGCCTTTTCCAATCTGTAGATGACAGAATTTTTCAATGGAGATCTGTTATCTGTTTTCTTTCTTTTTTCCTTCTTTGAGGTATCTTTCATGTGCTTACTACAAGTCCACAGGTATCCAGCTGCACATTTGTCTCCCTGATCATCCAGAAACAGACCTTTAAAGGACCTCTATTAAAAACATACACTGTGAATTACACCACTGGTTTTACAGGCTTTACTAGACAGTATGTAAACCCTCAAGAGAGGGTTACACAGTTAAGCTTCAGCCTGATCCTGTATCTTGTGAGTGGAGTTCATGGGAATCTCACTGGAACTGTAGAGAACAAGTACACACTGAAAGTAAAATAGGGTTTTAAATAAATTAAAATTTTTTAAAAAAATCACATGCCTCAGTTTGTGTTTTGTTTATTCATTAGTTTGGGTTTTTTTAATAAATGGAAATATGACTCAGATGTTTTTCTTACCAGAGGTTTCCCCGTCAGACCCTCCAAAAGGTCCAAAAGCTTCCTTCCATCTTTCAGATCTGTGAACATGTCCTTAACTGGTGCCTTCCCACTCTGCAGAAGAAACAAAAACAGTAACAAAAACAGTGTTTAGGCAGAACTTTCCTGAAAATAGATACTTTTTATCTTTCAATTTATTCTTATTTGGCACTGAAAACAGTAAATGAAAGCTAGGGGACTGCAAGAGTGATCAGGAAGGAATCCTTCCCTTTTTAAGTGAGTTTTTTTTCCTCCCTATCACTACGGTTCTGTGCATCAGCAGCCTTATACTAAGGAACCAAATCAGTGCATCCTGGCTCAGATTATGGTGGATGCATTAACACGCAAAGATGGCAAAGACAGAAAACTTGGCAAGTTTGAGGAGTCATTTGAGAAGGAATGCTTTGGTCTGGCTGCATCTAAAGGAAGAAGAAACTGAGGCTTTTCAGAAAGAAGCTACTGAGACAAGTTCTCTCAGATTTTAAAAAAGACAAAAAAAGATTGGAATTGAGCCCTGTGTAAGGAGATGGCACTGTTCTACACAGACCAGTAGATCAAAAAGTACAGTATTTATTGAAACAAATAAGCACTGTCTCTACCATGGAAAAGAATCATAATGTGAAACTCAGAGCTATTCTAAATCAAAAGTTTGTAATTTTCACCTTCTTTGGGAGTGGAGGGACCCTGTACAAGTATTGTGGAAGATGAGAGCAGAATCATGTTAACCTTTTCCATGCTTCCTTTTTATCTTATCTCTTCTTGAACCATAAGAAAGTTATTATGGGACAGCTCCACAGGGCAGGGGGAGAAGACACAGCCAGCCAGCAACTAAGTGCATTTGCTTTGTAATACTCACCTACTGGCTGCCAAAAAATCAATTAAACTACTGTTTTCGGTGTCCCTTTCAAGTGCCAATTTGAGAAGAAAAATATTTCCTAAGTAGTACAAAATGCTCCAATACTGCCTTTTTCTATCACCTTGACTTTTTAACATTGCTCTTCAGAAAGAAGGCTGTCAACGACCCACCTTACATGACATGAATTAGCTGACATAGATCTTCTGCCTTCACTTATTTCCTCCTGCCCTGACAGCTGTTGGTAATTGCCAAATACTGGCTAACAAATCAGAAAAAGAATGGCACAGCTCACTGAACCCCATTTTTTGGCAAATGTCTCGTTTTCCCCAAAATTCATAACAGTTTTTCTTAAGTGTCCAATTTAATTAGATTTGATACTACTAAAACTACCAATAACTAAAAAAAAAAACCAAGAGTTGAACAGCTGTAAAGCCATACTTTAGTTTCCTGTACAGAAACATAACTAAATGTAACTCAATTTCAACCAGCTAAACAGTGACAAGAATGATCTTCTCAGAGGATGCACTTTTCATAGATGATTCAGATGCTTCACAGCAGCACAGCAATTTAACCAAACCTTTAAAGCATGCTGGAGCCTACAATGGGAGAACTGGCTGGAGAGATGAGGGGAGAGCAGCGGCTGGTGTCCACCTGGACTTCAGCAAGTCTTTTGACACTCCCATTATATCCTCATAGGCAAACTGAGGTGGTGCGAACTGGCCAAGTAAAAGGTGAGGCAGATTGATAACTGGCTGAACAGCAAATCCCAGAGGGTCATTATCATTGGCACAGGGTCTGGTTGGAGGCCTATCACTTGAGGTGTCCTCTAAGGTTCAATACTGGGCCCAGTATTGTTTAACTTATTCATCAATGACTTGGATGGAGGGATAGATGCCTCCTCAGCAAGTTCACTGATGACACAAAGCTGGAAGGAGTGGCTGATATCCCAGAGAGCTGTGTAGCCCTTCAGAGGGACCTCGACAGGCTGGAGGAATGGGCAGAGAGGAACTGTCTTAAATTCAACAAAAGCAAGTGTAGGGTCCTGAACCTGCAGAGGAATAATCCCATGCACCGGTACAGGTTGGGGGTCAACCTGCTAGGAAGCAGCTCTGCGGAGAAGGACCTGGGAGTCGTGGTGGACAAGAAGCTGTCCATGAGGCAGCAGTGCGCTCTTGAGGCCAAGAAGGCCAATGGTGTCCTGGGGTGCATTAGGAAGAGCATTGCTAGCAGGTCAAGGGAGATGATCCTATACCTCTACTCATCCCTAGTGAGGCCACAGCTGGAGTGCTGCGTCCAGTTCTGGGCTCCCCAGTACAAGAGAGATGTGGAGCTCCTGCAGCAGCTCCAGTAAATGGCGACAAAGTGGATCAAAGGCCTGGAGCATCTCTTACAAGGAACGGCTCAGGGAGCTGGGCCTGTTCAGCCTCGAGGAGATAACTGAGACCTGATCAATGTCTGTAGGTATCTGAAGGGAATATTCCAAGAGGCTCTTCTCAGTGGAGAAGTAGGACAAGAGGCAACAGGCAGAAACTGAGAGCAGTTCAACCCGAACATAAGGAATACCCTTCCTCTGCAGGTGACTGCACAATGGAACAGATTGCCCAGAGAGGTTGTGGAGTCTTCCTCACTGGAGATACTCAAAAAACATCTGGATGCAATCCTGAGTAACATGCTCTAGGGCACCCTGCTTGAGCAGGGAGGTTGGACTAGGTGGGGGTCTCTCCAAAGCAGAGCAGAGGGGCAGAATCACCTCCACTGACCTGTTGGTTACACTTTTTACGAAGCCTAGGATACGGTTGGCTGATTGGACTGAAGCACACATTGCTGTCTCATGTCCAATTTTTCATTCACCAGTATTCCCAAGTCCTTCTCCATTGGGCTGCTCTTAATCCATTCATCTCCCAGCTGTACAGATATTGGGGAATGCCACAATGCAGGTGTAGGACAAGACTATGTATGTGGCCTTGCTGAACTTCATGAGATTCATATGAGCCGCACTATCCTATCCTGGAGGCATTTCTGGATAATGTCCATTCGCACTTGAGAATCAACTGCACTTGCCCATTGTGGTGTCATCTGCAAACCTGCTGAGGCATACTCAAACCCACTGCATGTCATTGATGATACTGAACCCTACAGATCGCATTATGGACCCCTGAGAGACAGCACTCTTTACTGATCTCCATTTGGACATTGAACAGTTGACTTCAAATCTTTGGATGCAGCTGTCCAGTCAATTCCTTATTCATTTAAAGTCCATTCATCAAACCCATATCTCTCCAATTTAGTGACAAATGATGTTGTGGGAGACACTGTCAAAGGCCCCAGAGAAGACAAGCCTCTATAATTATACAATTAAACATAATTATATAAAATTAGAACAACACACATATGTATAACACAAAAACTAAGACTGCTAAAGCTATATATCCTCAATGAATTGGTTTTCTTAGGTCCAGAAGTTAAAAAGGATCTGGATCTACTGAAAAAGCAGAAATATACCTCATCTAATACAGTGCAACAAGGGTATTGAGAGCATACAGCCTTCTTTCTTTGCTTCCATCCCCTCACTTGACATGCATGAAAACAAGCTGAATGACTTCCTGTTTTCAGTAATTCATTTCAACAGGTCATGGTATGTTCCAGCCCTATGCAATGCACCCTGCTGTGATGGGTGGAAATAATTCAGATTCCCTTTCTCAGGGGAATGACTTTTCCATTTTGCTGGCCATCAGAGCGCCATGTTTTGCTGTCAGTTTAAAGAGTCAGCAGAAGAATATTAAATTATTTCTGCAAGCTCAGCTACTCTTTCCTGGTTTGTTAAAGTATCTACTATCCACAAAACAGACAAAGCAATATACAAAGCCTCTGTATCCAGTGAAGTCGAGCAAATGCTCCCTGAGGGAAAGAAGTCAGCTCACAGGATACATTTCCACAAGTGCAAGGTGGCTCAGGTTTGCTAAGAAAGGGATGAGGCACCCACCCCACCAAGCCCATCACCACCTCCACAGCAGCACACCCACCAGGAAAGCTGGAAACCTGCTCCTCCAGCTTCCCACGCCCACCTGAAGCACATGCAGACACCTGGTGGCAGCGGCCACCCAGGCAGCCTCAGCTGTCCCGTCAGGGCATAAAGCCAGCCCTGACAGTCAGCTGATGTCGCAATGGAGCAGAGACTGCACAGGCACTGCATCCTGCTGTGCTCATACTGCTTCCTCCCACTCATGCATCTTCCTCACACCTGAACACCCATTTCCATGCAGGATCTGCTACATGGACCATATGGTCTGCAGTCAGATGCATCACTGCTCTGTCCTCCAATGCAGCTGGATACTGGACCGCTTTCTTGGGATACGGTTCAATAGCAACCCACTGTGCTTCAGGAAGTCTTCTACTTTCCTTTTCCAGAGAGAACAGCTACAGATCCCAACTTCCGACAGCCACATGACTCATGAAGTTGATTAAGCATAGAAGGGTGCAGGAAAATAATTTCTTTAAATGGCAGCCCAAGTGATAGATGTGTGGGACTATCTCCTAAGAGAAGACAAGGAAAAGCTCTGGGACAATGCTGACAAAGCAGCTACGCATACCCTCCTCTGCCAGGCACGAGCCAGGCCAGGCTGCTGCCATCACCCTCTCCTCGTGATAAAACACATGTAGAGCCCCACCACCTCGCATGCAGGGCCCACCACCAAGCCCACAGGGGCAAGCTGCTGTGGCAGTGCAGGGGCAATCCGCGATCTGCAATACATGGCCTCTAAGGTTGGACCTGTGCTTCTAGTATGGGAGTCTAACTCAAACCAGGGGCCAGGAGCACACTTGAACCCTGGCTCTGGCCCACCAGTCTGACTCCCACCATGAGGGCACTTGTTCCACGGAGACTGCACTTGGGTGAAGCAGGCAGCCCTGCGATCAGCTGTGTGCTGGGGCAGTCTGGTGTGCTGCTGCAAGACCCAGGGCTCTGAACGAGGACAGAAGTCCTCTCCCACTCTACCAGGTAAGGCATGGGGCTCTGCAGATTGCTTCCCTCACCATCCCTGCGCACACCCATACTGCTCACTCCTAGTCCCCAGAAAATAATCTGGCATTCTGAAAGAGTCTGTACCCACAGATATGCACACACAAATAAAAACACAATTTGGAGTATGCAAAAAGCACATGTATCTCTCTCTCTGTAGAGTCTTGTCTGGCATACAGCATGCTAAGGCAATCTAAACTTCTCCTTTTGAGAACTAACATTTTACTCACTTTCTAAATACTTAAAGACTACGCAAGTACAAAGTAGTTCAGCTCCTGGCAGCATCCTGTAAGGAGAAGCCGTCCATCACTGAGCATAATGGATCAAGAAATTTAAGTATTTGTCTTAGAGGAGTGACAGTGACAAACCATACTGAGCCCTTCACAAGGGCAAATGGTTAGTCACGGTTGTGTTGGTAAGTACTAAAAGAGCAGCCTACACTGTGCAAGGCACTGTACAAATACTAGGCAGATAATGGGTTCTTTCTCAAAGATAAAATAGAGTCCAGTTTACACTACAAAGATAGTATAAAGGACAGGCAGGGACACACTTCGTACCAGAAGATCTGTGCCGGTTCAGGGTGTAAATCATTCACATCCCCTTCACTGAATACTTTTATCAGTTAACAGAAGGTAGTTTTTCTCAGCTTTGCTTATGTTTGCTGCAAGAGCAGGAAAAAAAAACCCCCACACTGGCAGAAACCTCTTTTCCTCAGCCTGTTCAAGAGAGCTTTGCCAGCAGAGCTGTACACACAGTTACCGAAACAGACACAAGGGCTTGATAAAACCGGCAAAAGAACATAATTAACAGACTTAACTTAGAAAGAGGCCGTGTTGGTTCACCAATGCTTCAAATTGGCACTGATAGCAGCAAAGCAGTTGATTCACTTAACAAGGCTGGTGTAAGGGAAAGAGGAAGAGGGAAGGGAAACGGAGGCAGAGCAAGAGGAATGAGAAATAAAAGCTAGAGACTGTATATAAGCTGTGGGCTAGGCTTGCTTGTGTTTTCATGAAGTTTGCATGGTGACAACATTTGTTATGCACCACTAGCACAGACACAAGGATCAGAACCAGATCCAATCCATCACATTACATTTATTCCAACACACATTTTAGTGCCAGCCTTTCTGTGAACAGAGAAGTGAGGGAAGACACAAAGAACTTTTGGTAGTTATCCACAGCAGAAACCACTTTTTGTGTTGATTCACTTCATGAGGCAGAAGCAGTTTATTAATGATCTCTGAGCTGGAGACCAGATGCTACCATTCCTACACAAAACCAGACATCTCAGGCATCAGTTTTGCACGTTCCAGCAAGGCAGCAACACTGTTTGGGAAGGAGATACCACACGCAGTGATCTCCTCACAGCGGCAGCCCTCACATGCCCCTTGGGCCCTCTTTCAGCCCCTCTACCTGGATCAGGTTTAAGTGGGTGACTCGCACTTCCCTTGTGTGCATCTAGAATTACTCACAAAGAAGGGTCATGCAGGCCAACCAACATGACTGTGCAGAAATCACTCCTTCGCTTTGCCAGAAAGCGTTCCCAGGAAATAGGGGAAGATATAAACAAAATCCAGGCCACATTTTAAGTCATCCAATGCTGTTGACAGTCGACAGCCCAGCCATCAACACTTACAGCTTCTTTTACTAAAGCTACCACAGCAACAAGGCAGCAATCATTCTTGAGTATATTCTACAGCAGAACATTCTTAATTGTCACTTTATTACCAATGGGGAACTGTATCAAACCAAGGCAAGTTAGAGAGAAAAACGGAGTCAAATTCTCAGTAGGACAAAACCTCTTTTTTTTAAACATCAGCTATTATTTATCATTTTATCATGACTATTTATGTTCTTTGTATATTGTTGAACATGCAATTATATGCAAAGGCAATCATTAAAGAAGTTTTAATGTTTACCTAGTTGTTTAACTAGAAACATGAAGTTTTCTCATCTATTACCTGCAGCAGAAAATTTACATGTGCTTTAAATCAATAATTATTGAAGGTACGTTATTAAACCTAACTTTTCAAATCAATGAATGCCAAAGAGATTGGAGAGTAAGAGACAAGCCACCTCTATTTCACATTCTCCTCAGTGATACTGATTTAGACCTCATAGTCACGACATTAAAACCGGGATGAAAGGTCCTCTCAGTTTCACAGTAACGCACACTGGTTGTCACCAGGAAAGTAACACATTTTGTAAAACCATGCATATGACCTTCACCGGCCACCAAGGGAATGCAGCAGACAAGTTCCAGCTGTTTAGAGCAGTGCTGGGAAAAGCCCTAGTTGCCACTTACATCATCTGCCACTTCAGAAACACCAAAACACCCTGAAAAGACATAGGAAGCAGTATACACTGATTTTCCATCAGACTCTTCTGATCTTCAAAGATCATCAAGTTTATGAAGATTATGAAGTTAAGAGTTTTTTCATTAATTTTTTTTAACCAACATATGGCTATTTTTAACATCTAATAAGATGCTTAGTAAATAGGTCAAAATAGTATCGGAACTGCAAAGATCCCTTCCCCCTTTTCCTTGAGAAGAGGTAAATATTGGATGGGTGGGGCTCTTAAACAAGAGCATGAACCATTTGTAATGTTCAAGTACATTCCCAGGGGATTCATGGTAGCCACCAGTTTAAACTCAACACAGAAGCAAGAACTACACTTTATCATAACCAATACCAAGAAAGAAACATGTCAAGTGCTGCTACATCATGAGGCCAGTACATGGGAACTCAATGTGGGAAACAAATTACAAAGCAATAAGGTCATTGCAAAAAGTAAACAACCATGTCAACAAATAATCTTGCCAATTTCTAATTTAAGACCATAGTCATTGTTTACAGAAGTATTTTTATTAAAACATGATACTTTTTTTCCATTCTCCTTCCTCTGACATGCAGGAGTTACAGGACAGCATACATAAATACTAGCTATACTGTGACACGTATTTTCACTGAGTACACTCTACTCTATGCTGAATATGTCCAAGGAGTTGTGGCATCTCGACATTAGTACCAAAACTTTGAATTCAAACACCAAGTAAAACAAATAAATAAAAAGTTACAATCATAAGAGGAAGACACCTTATAGACTAAATTAAATATCACTACTGGTGCTTTAAAATAAAATAGTTATAAGCAACTAAATAGCTATTTAAAACCCCAGACTAACAGGGGGCAGCAGGGGGAAGTCAGACTCATTGCTGAGATATGCTGGAAATTTTGATTCTACTAGATGACAGACATGAGTTTAAGGAGCAGCAAAGCTGAAAAGCTAAAGATAGTTCAATTCACAGAACACCTAAAATACTTGACTGGCAACATGACCAAAGGAGGGAAAATATATCAGTGCAAATATTAAACATAGCAAGGCATCAAAACAAACACGAGGCATCAGCAACTCTGTGCGTCTTTTTCTCTCCAGCATATTTATTAATGCATTTACATAAGCTTATGTTATTACAACACATTTAATGTAACAGTACTAACCTCAGCTTGCAATTAAGCCTCATTACATAACATTACCAGCAGGAGCAGTTGGGACCATGCTTATCACCGTTAGTTATTTCTCCCGTAAGACTGAAAGGTTATTCTTTTATTTCTAGTTTTTCAAGCCAGATAACTTCAAATAGTAACTTTGATCCTGAAAAAAATTCCTGCCAACCAGGTTGACTATTCACATTAGCAACTAACAGGTAAAGGAATAGATTTGTTTCAGTGCCTCTACCAGGTTCAGCTCTAGTGCCTGAGAAGGTCACACAAACACATCAACAACTGGGATGATAACCAAGCCCATGAATCAAACTCTGTCCCAAACCAAGAACATTAACCAAAATCAGCAGTAATTATAGTTCATACTACTATACCAAGCTTTCAAGACCAGCAAGGAAGATGCTGCCCACACCTTGTTCTTAGAGCAGCAGTTAGAGTTCTTAGACAGTTCTCAGACAGCAGCAGTTGAGAGGAGGGCGGAAAACTGGCAAATTTTATGCTGTGGTTATATCTGGGAGAGATCACAAACTGCTAGTATTATTGCTTTTATGCTAGAAAGTAGTCATCCTTGCCAGCACTCACAACCTATTAGAAAAGAAAAATTTATTTTCGTGCTTCTTGGCTAATACACATCCTAGGCCTAGAAAAAGTCTATTTGGTCTTTTCTCAAAGAGAGACTAAGAAAAAAGTAGACTAAAAATTTACTTTTTCAAGGCCAGCTCATGCAAACACTAATTCTTTTCCACCCAGTTTATTCCTCTTTTCCACCAAGGCTGTTGGAAAAGCTTCTTAAGCTTTGGCTATCTTTAATTATCAAGTTACATTTCACAGTTGAATTCAGCATTGAAAAATACCAGAAGCAATTAGATTGGAGAATATTTTACCAGCTATCAAGTATTTCCTTTCTTGTGCCACAAAAGCTGAACTGGAGAAAGGACTAGACACCATCTTAGGTGATGTCTCCTTGGACAGATAAAATTGCCTAATCAATCTTTTTGATCTCATTTTTTGCATGACTAATACACTGAACTCCATAATTCTCCTTCCTCCCCCAAAAAACACTTCTCAAATGTCTTTGGCCTCAGGTATCTTGGGTCTTGTGAAATTAATTATGTTGAATAGGTATAATTTTGTCTTCAAAAAGATTTATCACAGTTGCAAAGGGTCAGCAGTGGAGCTGCAAAATGTCTTCAGAAGTACAGGGCCTGACATTTACTATTATGACAAAAGAACCCTTAGAGGAAAGCAGAAAATTAAGGAGCAAAAATGGAGGAAAACATTTATTCAGCATACCACACAAAAAGCTAGAGAAGACTTTGCAGTTAACAAATGAATTAATGCCTGGTATAATGAAGGAGGAACTGTATTAATTTTAAGATGTATACAAAGCCATAACATCCCAAAGTACTCCAAGCACAACTTATCAGTTCTCCTACTGCCCTGTCTTCTCTCATCTTTATTTGGTGTCCTTCCAGGTGAGGGGACACATCAGAGCTCAGGAGAGGAAATGCACAGGAGCCCCATACTAAGCACTTGCCTTCTCACAGGCCAACTAGGAACTCAGCCCTGAAGGATGCTTTCTGCTCCCAAGCTGCACCTCTGCCTCTTCTTTACTCTAAACCTAAAGTGAAACATATTTTTGGAAGACCACAGAGCAGGAAAAAGAGCTTAAGATGTTGTAACAGCGTGGGGATGTCTGGCTTTATCCATACTGGCAGGTCCTGGCCTGGCTCCAAGCCCTGTCAATGCTGGCCAAGGCAGATATCAGGGCAGTGGCACAGGACCTGGAGCAGCAGAATCACAGAAAAATGCACAGCAAGAACACTGAAAATGCACGAATAGGACTGTATAAGGCTTCTGTATACAAAAAGAAAGAAATTGAGAGCTTGGATTGGAAAGAGATGGGAACACATGATGGAAAGGAAAGGGAGGCCCAGCACTCATGCATGCAAGGGCTTTGAATGTAGTTCCTGACACCTTGGAACAATGCCCCCAGCTGGCTCCATTCAACAGCCTTCCATATCCAAGACTTACAACTGAGGGGCAGGGAAATACAGTGTCATTTTCACTGAATACCACGAATCTCCAAGCTGTTATGTGCTTTTTGCAGAGCACATTCCTAGCAATAAAGCTTTTTTTGCCATTCCTGTGGGAAAACATCCCAAATGTAGTAAAGAAACAATTCTTTGGAGAAAAGACAGAGCCTCAGTTTGCCCATGCTGGATCTATGAACTTCCTCCAGTGAGTGACAGCACTAAGTTCCGACAGGCTGTGACAGACCTGACTCCATGGGTCTAAATTAAGTTTGGAGATCATGTTTCTTGTGCTGACTGTGTTCCACCTGCCAAGTTCAGGAACAGAAGAGGAGAGGAACCTATCTGAAAGCAAACTTGGAAAAGTACCACCTTGGAAAATGAGAAAACTAAAGCCAGCAAAGACTGAATCCTGCAAGAAGGTAAAGAGAGGGCAAGGTTAGTACTGCTGAGACAAAGGGAGATGCAAAAATAGGACTGACCACACAGGCATCAAATCCTGTGACAGCTGGGGAGGGGAAATGAAGGACATACAGAGCAGGTCTGGAGCTTTAAAAAGAAAAACCGGGTCTCACTGGGAAAAGAAGTATAGTGACAAAGGCAAAAGTAGAAATGAAACAGGCAGGACAATCAAAACTCCTGACTTGCCAGGATTTGCCAGGCAGGCAAGCCTTCTGACATGAGAGTGTAATAGTGAGGAGGTAAAAAAAAAACCAAAACAAATCAAAAACAGGGTCAGAAAGTAGGAGCAAAGAAATAAAATGGCAAAAAAAATTGTACTTGCAGGGTTCTAAAGTGGGACAGAAGACTCCTGAATTCCTCAACATGCCTATCAAGTTTCTAGAAGCCTCCTAGAGTTGCAAGTGTGAGTATCCAAACACTATGCTCTGTAAATAGGAGCCAAAGCATCAGAGATCTGAGAGAGGGAATGAAAAGTCCCAGGTCTGCTGAAACAACATGTTAGTAGATACAGATTGAAACTATTCCGATATCTGGAAAAGTCAAAACTAGGGTTGATTACAAAATTTTTTTTCAGTCTCTCTGTCTATGTGAAACAAACAACATATGGGTAATGGAGCACTACATTATCCTGCAGACTTGAATTCAAACTCCACTTTTAGCCAGGAGTTCCTGTGACTCATCAGAATCATTTAAAACACAATTTTACATGCAATTACTAACTGTGTGCCAGATTAAGAAACTTCCTCAGATCATTAAACCCAGTCCTTGCTGACACAGGCATTATCATCTTCAAATCCCTTTTCTATACAAGCTCCATCTGAAAACCAAATAGATATCTTGGATAGTTTGATTGAGTTTGCAGTAGAGATGAGTTCAGAGACTTAAGACTCTGAACTCTGTCTTAAGAATCAAGAGTTCTGTTGTATACCAAGATATGACAGAAATGTCAAGTCCTCTAGGATAATTTAGCTAAAGTCTCAGATTAGCCACTTAAAATTAGTAGCCAATTCTGATGGTTTACCTTTATTTGCAGTGGCTGAAAACAACTATGACAAGACAGCACTGTTGCATTGCAGAAACGTGTTCTGAAAATAACATATACATATGAGCTGGTAGGTATTAATGAAGATTAATATAAAAAGGGATAAAGGGATAGAAAACAATGTTACATAGTGTAAAGAACATATATTAGCTCTCCATACAACTAGATGCCTTAATTGGTAAGGCTATACCACAGGGAAACAGCTAAATCTGACTCTTGAAATTAGACTGGACAGAGCAATGGAAAAAATACAGTAAGTAAAAACATCACATGGCTTTATAAAGATATGCTGAAATGCTCTCCAATATTTGAGTGCAAACGTCCT
This sequence comes from Ptilonorhynchus violaceus, assembly GCA_013397565.1. Lineage (NCBI taxonomy): Eukaryota > Metazoa > Chordata > Aves > Passeriformes > Ptilonorhynchidae > Ptilonorhynchus > Ptilonorhynchus violaceus. The sequence goes on from VZRJ01001791.1 coordinate 1,506,338, forward strand.
TATTGGTTAAAGCTTGGTAACAGACTATTTATCTAACAATTTTTATTCCCTTTAATTTTAACAAAATATCCTTACTACACATCCATCATAGGCTTGTGAGTTGTAGTGTGTGCAGCTCTTCTAAGGTATTTCTACAGTGAGCACTGAGTCTTGGCTGAGTACATTTATTGACCTTAAGATTCAATCCACTTTAAATGCTTGTGCTTTAATTTCAAGCAACTCACGCAATTAGAATGCATTGTCCTAGTCCAGTTTAAATGAAGAGTGCAAAACCAAGTTACTGGACTGTGAATGACACCAAGAACTTCTATCTCACTGATCAGGGTCGCAAAGCAGATACAGGCACCTCACAGGTACACTTGAGACACTTAGAGTGTTTTACTTACCTCCCTATTCTCTGATGAGAGAAGGGAAAGACACAGCTCTCCTCCTAAATCCTTTGTAAAACCCTGCTGAATTGACTTAAACTTAGCATCATGCAATTGCAATTTTAGGATTTTTGTAGGCCAAACCAGTTTATCAAGGCTCAACTGATTACTTTTTATTTGCTGGAATAAAGGACAAGTACAATATCATTAACATGAAAGGACAAGTAAAATTCTTGGAGTGAAATTTGCAATTCCACACAAAATACCTAAGTTAGCATTTTGTTTTCTGCAATGTAAGTCAGATTACATTTAACTAGCCCCTAAAATCTCTGTCCTGCTAAGCAGCTGAATCAATCTAGTTCACAGAAAAAGAATTTTAAACAACCCAAATGACTTGGTAAATACAAGAACTTTAACAGGACTGATTTTTTAAGGTACAGTTGAAACTAGACTCTTACATGAGGTGATTTCTACTCAACACCATCAATTTCCCTGCAATTTGAACATGTCAGTCTTCATAAATCTGTGTCTTGTCATGACAAAATAGCCATGCTCAAGTCTGAATTGGATGTGCAGCAGTCAGGAGTATGTCCTTTTATGGGAGCCCCTTTAATCATTAACAAGGCTTTTATAGCTTCAGGTGTTTAATGGGCCATGAAGTTACAGAGTTATGAAGTTGGCTACTTCAATAGTATCTGATCATACCCTGTGCAACAGAAACCCAGGAGCTAAGCAGGATCTGTCTGATTACACAGTATAGAAGGAAAGACGCTTTATAAGATATATCCATGGGCGTACAAGCAGAAAGACTGAAAACAAATATAACTACTTCATTACAATGCCCACAGCACCCACAAATAAGTCACCTAGCACATTCTCAGTATGACTGTCATTCATTTTCAGTACCCCTGTCATTGTCATGTTCATGCATTCCACCTTTATGTCAGCATAAGTCTCTACAAACAGTCCTTTCTTTCTTACCACATTTTCTTTCCATACATGACCCTGCCCTGCCTAATGCTCCACCTGGAGGACCACCACTCCTCTGGGCAGCAGTCAAAAGCTGAGCATAGAGCAACCAGTTACTCACACACACTCCTCCTCTAAAGAGCAAACTAGCCAAGAATGCATTGGATGAATGTGGAATATCAGCTTTCAATCAAAACAAGCCTAAGCCAAAATGATTCAGCCAAGGCCACAAGCCTTGCATTGCCCAGTGTCCTGCTGTACCGGAAGGAAAGGACAGTAAAAATTCCTTACATTGCTGATCGAGAACTTCAGAAGGGCAGCACTCCAGAGGCAACCGTTCATTGCTAAAGCAGTGTTGCTGCTTTATTTGAAAAGAAAAACAAACCAAAACCCCCGCACACACCATTCCTTCTATATTTATATCTGCATTCAGGATTTCACATGTGTGCTCCTTTTCATTAACAGCACATAAAATAGTAGTTACCCCACTTGCAGCACCAGGCTAGCTAAAAAAACCCCGTGCATTTTCCCTGATAACACCCCAGGTTCCTTCACACATCCAAACTATGAAGTAGGAAAACTTTCCACAGCCACCGTGCTCCTGGGCAAAGTGTCATTTTTTCCCTATCAGCAGAACACAGTAAAAAGCAGGCTTTAAATAGCATTCCAAAGCAAATTTCACTTCCTTTCTCATCCCAAATCATGAAAGATCCTCAGTAAGTTTCAAGTCAATAAGGAGAATTAAAATGAGAAATATACAGCATGAGAGCCAAGGAAGACTCAAAATGAGCAAGTAATTATACAATATTTCAGTCAAGACTCAAGTAGCAACGCCAGGTGGCTTCAGCTAGAGGTTTGCAGAGTGAGTAAAGCTGACTCAGCAACACAGAGTAAACACAGTGATGACGGTTCAAAATCTGCGGCAATGCACATGGAAAACTGCATGTAAAAATAAACTAAACCAAACGAAAACTAAACAAAACCAAACAAACATGCTCATGCAAATAACTAATATATTAAGAAACAGAATCTTTCATTTTTTTCTTAAAACATAGTGTCAAGTATCTATGTGCATGAGGAAATTGAAGAAACAAACACTACAGTATTTTGTCTGTTTTCACTACACACTGACACATTTTAGGAAGAGTATCCTACAAGAGTAAGAGCGAAGTACATTTAACCAATATTATTCTAAACAGTGAATCAAACAAATTAAAGTAGTACTTCCAAATCAACATTACCTTGGAAAACCGAGCATTTATCCATTTTGTAAAGGTTTTTTTCTGTACATCATTGTGTTCATCTGGAGAGAGAGAATGAGAAGAAAACAATGAGTGAAAATGCATTCTTCTTAATCCTAGATTGTTCAAAACAGGTCACATTAAACACTATCTTGAGAAGTGGGAGAATTTTTTGCCTAATCTGTCAATAAAGCTGTTCAAAACCCTACAAGACTTCGGTACTTGCAGAGTCGTACAAATGTTTTGCCTTTGCTTGTAACCACCGCAGCTCCTTCGCATTAGAATCAGCCTCACAGCACCTCCCAAGCGGGTTTCTGATGCATAAAATTCACAAGCTTTCCATCTGGTGACAAACAACCTATGAAACCATGGGCTTTTAATTAACAGACTTTGTCAACACCTTCTTGCCTGAATGCATTACTCCAAAAGGTGCTGAGGCCCTTATTCAAGTTTCTGATGCAGATAATAGCCTCCTTCAGTACACAGCACAGCAACTGTGGTAGCAAAGCTGCTGGAACAGCCCTTGAAGCACTTGCAGCCTTACCCACCCTCAGCCTGGTTTTGCACCTGGGTTCAGAACCGTGTTAGCGATCAGTCACAGATAAGTTCCGCTAAAGTGTGGGAAGGGCTCAACAGCCCTTCCCTTCAGATGCCCCTGCTGGTGTAACACCAAAGCATCACCACCTAGGGTCTGGGAGACAGCCAGAAGGACCCATCATGAAGAGGAAGGGCAGGCAAGCGCCTGTAGGTCAAAGCAGAGGGAGGAGCAATGGCCTCCAGCTGCGCAGAGAGAAGGCAGCTTCCCACGAATGCTTAAGGAAGCCATTTAGGAGTCACCTGCAATTTTACAGAGTATGTCCCACTAAACCAGGATGAGTCACCTCCAGCACAAGACACTCCTGCCTATATCACAGGACACATCTTGGGTAAATTGCACTGAGCACTGCTAAAGGTGAGCCTGTGCTTCATCACCTATACTTAAATGACAGTGAAGTAACTGCTGACAACCAGACTAGGCAAAGAAGCTCACCCAGCACAGATTTTCAGGTCTGCCTGCTGCAGCCTGTCAAAGGCTTTAGCCTCTAAATCCATCCAGAGACCACAGCCAAGGCAGGCAGTGCCTTGTACCAGGCAAATGCCATCTGACAGCTGCAGCCCAGATCAGAGTCTCCAAAAGGCCTTCAAGACTCCACCAGCTTCTTGGCAGACCAGTCTAGAGATACGCTCCAGGCACCCACAGCACGCTGCTGTCTACAACACCCCTTTTTTGCCAACACCCTCAAGTACACACCTACATACCATGATGCTTTCCTAAGGCTCCATCTACCTTTTTCCTTCCTTAAGCATCAGTGAGAATGAAGAGTAACACCAAAGTTTGAGGTACCACATTCTTTTAACATTATTAGTCCTTAGCATGATAAAGGCAAAGTACAGTGAAGCCAAAAATAGTTGTATGACTGTGTGAAAGGAGAGCAACAGTTATGAAGAGTCCTTGATTTATAAATCCTGTGCAGTAGGAGCTCTACACACCCCACTCTTGGAGGGTTCAACCCCTTCACGAGCACATGCATGGCAGGAGGTGACAGCTCTTCTCAGAGACTCCATTGGCAGGCCTTGCTCCTAACAGCTGCTCCCCAACATCTCAGGTCTGGTTTGTGACAGTGCTCCTGGCTTTGTGTGCTGTAATAGCATACACAGCACTTACTAAAAATCCAGCCCCTTTTCTCTCTTTTCCAAAAGAGGGTTTCCTAGGAAGGGGAAGGAAAAAAAAAACACACCAAAAACCACGTTTTGGATAAACACAACCTACTTAGTCTTGATGAATGACTTGGTGAAATAAAGAATATGAATGTATACACCCCCACTATCTCTTAAGTAGCAGAGCATCCTTTCTATTTCTTAAGCAAGGAATCGGAACACCCACAACTCCCATCTTCCCAAAACATCCTAGTCAGTTATAAAACCCATAGACAACACTTGCCCAGTCAGGCTCTGCTTTCATGTTTGCTTTATAAGCCTCAAACTAAGATCTTTGTAACTGACCATTACAGCTACGGTTGTGTCAAGCTTTCTGCTATAAATCCATGCAAAAAAAAAAAAAATTGAAACTGAAATGCTGGTGCTTTGATAGCAACAGTGACAAGTTATTTTATCCCTCAAAGTAGTTTTCTTTAGATTCCTATGAGTCTGTAAGGCTAACCCCCGGAGGCTGACATTATGATTCAGCTAACAAATTAGCCACATTCAGTCAAAAAAAACAATATCACCATTCAGCAAAGCACACAGTACTCCAGCCACTCAACTTCTCACACAAGACATTAAAAATGTCAGCAGGTTACAGCCCAGTGAGAAACAAATTCACCAAGTTGCTAAGACATTTGTTTCCTTTCACACTGTTGCAGCCCAACAACGAAAGCCAAGGACTGACTCAGGGCCAAATTCTGCTTCATTACCCACCGACTGTTTCCTCTGGCCAACGTGGCTCTGCCTGCCCTCCAGTCACTTAATGGACTAGTAATGGACAATGTCAGAACAGTTCGTTCCTTTAAGAGGAAATAAAAACAAACCTAAACACACACACACACAAAATTAAACTCTTGTGATGACAAAAGAGAGAAGAAAAGCTTCCTATTCCGGATGCCTGTTTGCCGAAGCCTGCTTCTGTTACACAACATGATGTATGTCCACCCAACTGGAGTATGCTCAAAACGACCGGCTCCTGTGATCAGAGGCCCAGGCTGTGTCCTGGCACTCAGTCGCCCCCAGCAGCCGCTTTTGTAGCCTTACATACCTCTTCCACCCACAACAGCGTCCCTTAATTTCTATTGGGGCACCTTGAAAACACAGTTCAAGTGTAATCTATTACCTGGTAAATATCATGTTGGAGAGCAAAAAGGAATCTAAAAACAGGTAAAAACAAAAGCCTCAGTGGGCTGAGGTTTGTTCTTTACTCAGCCTCTGTTTCACACTGAGAGACAGCTTTCCTATTTCTCCAAAACCCATTACATGCTTACATGACAGAACTGTGTTATTTAGCTTTTGAAAGACAGAAGTTATCGCAGCCAAAACAGCTGGCAGAACAGCACTATAATTAAAATGCCCCGGAGAAGCATTCAGACTTTATTGGCAAATAAAGTACAGAAATTGCCCAACCACTCCAGCACAGTTACCAAGGGTCATCTCACATTTTAAGACTTAAATTTGCCTTCCTCACCTCATTATTTAGGTTCTCAGCAAAGGAATTTAGAAATAAAAGATGGAATTAGCCTGTGGGTTTCAATTAAGACACTTGGAATGTAACGAAGTTAGAAACATCCCTTTGCCTAAGCCTTCAGGCAATTGGGAGTATCTGTTGTAGGTACCGCCCCATCCAAGACTAGCACACCTATGAAACCCCGACAACAGTAACAAAAAGAGGGATATGGTTTGTATTTCTGGACAGAAAACACCTTTTGAAAGCAACTACCTTTTTGTCAAACTCAGACTAATTCATATATCAAAAGACACAAAAGAAGCACCTACAATTTCAGGATGGAAATCAACATGGTTTTTATCCCTCTCAGCAAGAGGCAAAAAGCCAAGCAAGCCATGAAGCACCAATTTGTGACCATCAAGCTCATGGAAGAACCCCTGAGCTCATGGGGAGTACTCGGCCCTGACTTTATTAACACACAGTAATCTTTATCAGCAGGTTCTGTGTTGGGCCTTTTCCAGCTGGGGGGGAGGGGAGGAAGATGTTTAGTCTTTCTAAAAAAAGAAAAAGCAACAGTTAGGATTGTTCTGCAGATTCTCTTCTCTTGCAACACCATGGTAAAAAAAATAGCTCCAGCAACACATAATTTGCTTGTAAACTTTCACCTCTACACTGCAATTTTAATTTCTGCAATCAGTGGTATGCACAAAGCTTTCCCTTATTCCTTTTCGTTCTCTCTCCAAACTTCAGCAGCTGGGCAAAACCACAGTTATATTAATAGTGTATCTAACAGAAAAAAGTAACATCTGCCTACAGCAACTGGCACACAAAATGCAGTTGCCCAAAATGTACGTTCTCTGTATAGACCAAACTACGGAATATAAGTATTACCAAAAAAACCAAAGCAAAAAAAACCATCCTGCACCTCACTCCCTGGTGTTTCCCAACAGACACCACCAAATACAAGACACCACAGAGAAGTAATGAGGACCACCCTCTGGTTCTCACTGAACCATGCTATAAGTTTAAGCTAAATTGTATTTACTTCACAACAGAAAGTCCCCCAGCAACTAATAACCTAGAGGAAAGCATCCTCACAGCTGAAGGAATATTAAAATAGCTGTTTCCATACCTCCAAACAAAAGCAACCTAACACACTACACTGTGGTCTCAGCACATTGGAATGATGATTAAAAGGGATATAGATAACCAAGCCCTCAGGAGACAAATAATGCTCAACACAGAGCCTGACAACCCACACTGGTCAGCTAGTGACCCTGCTGTTTTCATGGGATGACAGTGCAAACCCAAGAGTTGCAGGCAGTGTCCCGACACCTATGCAAGGCTGCTCCAGAGGGTCACCAGAGCCCAGCAACCCCACATGTCACTCCAACAGCTTAAAATGGCTCCCTAACACTGGGTCAAGACAAGCAGCATCAGTTCCCAGTACAAGACAGCAGCCCTGTGTAGCTTTCACATACAAAGCAAATACATTCAAGCATATATTTCACAAACTGCCCAGCATATGGAAAGAGAAGAGAAAACCAGGCAACTCCCGCCCAAAATCTGGCAAATAAGGGGTTTCTAAACACACAAACAGGAAGGCACTTAAAGAAGAAAAGACAAGATAAATTTATGAACACATATAAAATCACAAACTAGATTTACTACAGCTGGTTTTGTTATGAGCACAGATCAGGTCTTTGAATTTCTAAGTGGTTATAAAGAAAACAGAATTGCTTTCCACAAGTTGGTGTCAGCCATCTGCTCCTTTTTCTCTGCCCGAATTAGAACTATTATTAGGCTCACTTGCACTCGTGGAGGTGATTCACAGGATATAAGGTTAGAGGGATCATTGTGATCAACCAGCATAATCTCCTGCATGACAGAGGAGCCATCCCCACAAAAAGCCCATCTGCATACCAGAAGGAAGCAGAGACAACAGATGTCAGAGACCCTGACAGAGGCCCAAGTAAACAAGATTGCTTGGACAGAGAAGGAAGCCAAGCCATAAACTGTATATATGCAAGTAGCTCTCTCTTCTAGTTATGGCAGAATTTCAAGTCAGGCAGACATCACAACCAACCTTGTTTGAACATCTTCAGGAAACAATGTACACAGTACAAAGAACAATGTTATTTTGTTCTCTCTAACAGGCAGGTAAAGACAGTAGCACTGAAAAGTTATTCACAACACTAGATTTTTCTGCCCACTCATATTGCAGAGTCTCTTCTATCCCAACTTTCTTCAGTCAGAGGTTTTCCTATTTTTCTTTTCCAACAACTCAAAGGCTGCAATCCTAAACCCTCCTTCATTCCCTGCCTTTTCACGCCAAATATTAAAAGCTTTCCTGATCCATCCCCTCAGAGCTGCCTCTCTTTTATCCTCCTACAGTCTATCATCATTCCTGCTCTAAAACTCTCTAGGTCAACAGCTTATCACAAACAGGAGCCAATTCCTGAGACTTAAACTAGTAATACCTGGCTCCTACATATTACTACATGCTCCAATTTCCTAAGTAGAAGACTAAGTATGCGTGGCCTCCTATATAACAGTGGCTGCCCCGCTAGTGCCAGCTCCTGCACACCACTTCTGTAGCCTCTCACAGCAAGCTCCCACCCCATCCCAGCACACAGGCACAGGCTACAGGTAGTCGGGTATGCACCAGGTTGTCCTTCACATGCACATGCTGACTGGCATTTTCACACTACCTCTAGCTGCTTAATTAGCTCTATAACACACAATTAGGTATATAAATACTGGATTAAACTTCCACTAGTTAATACAAATTGAAGTAGTTGTACAGGGGAAAAAAAAGATGGGAAGACAAGGATAATGAGGGTATCCTACTTTCCTTGTGAAAACAGATAAATCAACAGATTTCAAGAAATTGTATGCTGTTAACATCTTAACAATTACACAAATGCTATTTAGATGTTTCTGAAAGGAAGTTAACCAAGTATCTCCTGGTACAGACCATATAGGACTCATTTCAGTGACAGCAGTGTGCAGACTGGAGTTATTTAAAAACAGATAGAATTTATAACCCTATGGAATTTAAGTCTTTCCTAGCAGTCCAGTGTAGAAGACAATCATAACATAGCAACTTGAGCAGTTGAGTTATGCAAAATCAAGGTGTTAAGTTTTCTGGGTTTGATGGCCTCAAACCTCTGATGGTATTTAGAAATCTAGCCTCAAGATGAAAAAAAAATAGCAGATGTGTGCTTTAAAAAATAAATTTAAAAAATCACACTTTAACTCAGACATTGAGAAAAAAGTGAAGAAGTGTCTTTACAAAGCCATAACACTGTCACTTGGAAAAAAGACTTCTAGACCAAAAACACCAAACACAATGAACATGTATAGTTTATATACCTGTTGCAAGTTTGTAACTCTTATAGTCACTGTAATATCAATAAATGTCTTCTGGCAATTTCATATGGATGTCTCAAGGATTAAGCAAGCTTCCACCTGCATGAATCCACTGCTCTTCGCATGGTTCCCAGAAAGTTTAGTAAAATTTTGCATTGCAGTGTTTTTACAGAAAGTTCAGCATGGTAGAGGCCAGAAGGCATGTGTGGAGATCATTGTCTAATCCAACCTCTCGAGTGAGAGCAGGTTCCCCAAGGCCATGTCCAGTCAGATTTTTAACATCTACAGTGAAAGACTTCACAATCTCTCTGAGGAACTCAAGACAGTGTTTTAACTAAAATGGAGTTTCCTTTGTTTGTTTGCTCCCATTGCCTCTTGTCCTTTCAATGGCCTCAGGAGAGCCTAACTCTGCCTTCTTTGCACCATCCTTTCAGACATTTATAAACTTTGGTAGCATCCCTTGGATTCTGATCCTTTTCTTCTGGCTGAACAGTCCCAGCTCTCTGTCTTTCCCCAAAGGAGAGATGCTCCAGTCCCTTCACCATCTTCATGGCCCTCCAGTGGCCCTCACTCCAGTATGTTCACATCTCTCCTGTACTGGGGAGCCCAGAACTGGACCAAGTATTGCAGGTGTGGCATCACCAGCACTGAGCAGATGCGAGCACATCCAAGAACATGCAGCATGCTCATGGCTAAAGGAATGACAGAGAAAGGAAGCAAGCAAGCTCCTTTTTCACACCTTTGCCAGCAGTATGCCCAAGTAACCAAGAAGGCCAATGGCATCCTGGCCTGTATCACCAACAGTGTGGCCAGCAGGACCAAGGCAGTGATTCTTCCCCTGTACTCAGCACTGGTGACACTACACCTCGAATCCTGTGCCCAGTTTTGGGCCCTTCACTACAAGAAGGACATTGAGGTCCTGGAACATGTCCAGGAAAGGGCAACAGTGAAGGATCCAGAGCAGAAGTCTTATAAGGAGTGGCTGAGGTTGCTGGGGGTGGTTAGCCTGGAGAAAAGGAGACTCGGGGAGACTTTACCGCTCTCTACAACTGCCTGAAAGGAGAGGTTCAGTCTCTTCTCCCAGGTAACAAGTGACAGGGCAAGGGGAAATGGCCCCAAGTTACACCAGGGTAGGTTTAGATTGAATATTAGGAATAATTGCTTCACTGGAAGGGTGGCCAAGCATTAGAACAGGCTGCCCACAGAGGTGCTGGAATCACCATCCCTAGAAGCATTCAAAAGGCATGCGAATATAGCACTTAGGGACATGGTTTAGTGGAAAGCCAAACAATTTTACTTAACAGACTACGTACTAGAAAGCTTCTACACTTCTGCGGTCAACTTACAGCAATTGACTAATACATTACAATTCTTCACAAATAAGAATCGTACCAAGTCATGCTACCCTTACAAATTCCTGGGCAGGCAACACTTGGAAGACAGAAGTGGGGGAAACTGTTGCATTCAGATCTTGACAACAAAATTACGCTCAGTCTTTACAGAAATCAAATAGGCAAGTAAAGTTAAAAAGTATAAATTGTTTGTTTTGTTTCCAGACAGGCCAAGTCTGAGCTTCATTAGCTATTCCATTATTTTGTCAAGGATCAGTCATCCTGATGCCTGTAAATTATTTACCTCAGCCTATTAACTTTTGTAATTACTAAGATGAAACCTGAAACATTGAAGGTTTAAAGGAAGCCCCTAGAATTCACATGGTGTAGTAGTGCTCTAAAGATGAAGGAGAAGCAAACAAAAAGAATGAACAGGATAACTGAAGAATTTAAATCCAAAATATTTGTTAGTGCAAACTACAGCAAATACTCTCATTTCTATCCCTAAAATAATCCAGCAAGTTCACTACAGAAATGGTCACCCTAAGTTTGCCTGCTCTTAGCTTCACATGACCAAATCAAAGTATGTCAAGTGTCTTCTACTGTCACTCAGCCCTAGTGAGGAAGATGAAGTGAAAGGCAAATCCAGTTCTTGAGATAAATTATTTCCTTTCCCAGTTACATTCCTTTGCTGGCCAAGGAATATTGCAACACTCAGGAAGGGGGAACCTTTGTGCAGAAACTAAGATGCTAAGCAAACCTTTGAGCATTTTGTTCATGACAAAAATACCGTTCTTTCTCTAGAGGTAAGAGGAAACAGTCATAAAGGTGTCTTATCCATTTTGCGGTTTTAGTGAGACATCTTACTGGGGGAAAAATAAAAGAGAAATTGGAGTAAATTATTATGAATGGTTCGTTTTTATGGCTTCTGGCAAACCTAAGACTTTCTTTTGTCATTTGATCAGAACAGCAGAAAGTTGAGGCACTGCTAATCCTATATCCTAATTAAACTCTCATTTCCTTCCCCGGCTTAGTCATTAATTAGTCCCCAAAGTTGAATCCCCTCCCAATTAACTGCTCTAAAAGTACATAAATTCTGTTTGGTAAATGCAGGACAAATACCTGGAACACATTAAACCAGGTATTTATGCAATCAAGCAAGCTGCTGATCACCAGTGTGAGCCCACTAAGTATTTCCCACTTCAATACAGAAAGATCCTTAAAGATATACCACTCCAAATAGTGTGACAAAAACTGGAGAAGACAGTCCACTCTCAGAAGACTCCACCTGGAGTACTGCTTCCAGCTCTAGGGCCCCCAGCACACGGACGACACGGACCTCTTCAGCAGATCCAGGGGAGGCCACAATGATCTGAGAGCTGGAACATCTCTACCATGAAGACAGGCTGAGAGAGTCAGGGTTGTTCAGTTTGGAGAAGAGCAGCCTTGCAGTACTTAAAGGGGGGCTACAAGAAAGATGGGGAGGGAGACTATCAGGAAGTACATTGATAAGACAAGGAGTAAATGTTTTAAAGGAAAAGAGTACATTTAGATTACATATAAGGAAGCAATTCTTCATTATGAGGGTGGTGAGGCATAGGGTGCCCAGAGAAGCTGTGGATTCCCCATCCCTGAAAGTGTTCCAGGCCAGATTGGATGGGGCTTTGAGCAACCTGGTCTAGTGGAAGATGTTCCTGCAGACATCAGGAGGTTTGGAACTAGATGGTCTTTAAGGCCCCTTCCAACCCAAACTGTTGAATAATTCAATCAAGATACAGCGACAAAGCAGTCACAAGGAGAGCAACTGAAGTTCAAAGCCGACCAAGCCTTTGGCAGAACCTGAGCCACAGGCTTTCAGCTGCCCATTGTATAGGCAGAGGATTACATGTACACATCCCAATCCCCATGCTTTTATTATTTAATGACAAGCTTTTAAGAGAACTGTGATAGAACCTGTGCAAATGTAGGGTTTGATTACTGTCACTCCAACATATCAAGTGGATTTGTGTACCATTTGGAATAGACACATCACCTTTACCTTTGTAGAAACTGGCTAAACAAAAAAAAGATCATCTAATGAAAAGAGACATTCATGTCATATTATTACTGCTGCTTCTGGCAACTACTCCAGTAGATCAGTAACACTCACAGGTGTAATCCTGTCCTGGGTGCATTTTCAGAGAGTGTTCTTTTGCATGCCTTCCCAGTGCAGAGGAGTCAGGCACCAAGCAGGCTCAGAATTCACAGCTCCTGTAAAGTGGGCAGCTGCCCAGCTGAAGCAGCTCAAGAGTTTCAAGTCCTTGACTTTGTTTTGCCCTCTGCCAAAGATCAATGTCCCTGCAGCAAACAGGTGGTGGCTATGCCTCAGTGAGGATGGAGTTTGCAGCCTGAATACCAAAATGATGATAATCACCAGTGAAACAAGAAAAATGAGGGCACTAGTATAAACTAGCTAAAAAAGCAGAGACAAGCTTATGGAATTAAAAGTCCACAAAAAGACAGATATAATTTACAGCTGAAGAAATCCCTGAACTGCAAACTAAAATAGGAAAATAAGGTATATTAGAGGAAGCACTACTAAAGATGTGCTCATGGAAGAAGTATAAGCACAGGGTATCTCGCTGTGGACACCACTACAGGCAATGATGAGAAAATGATGACAACTGCATGGCAGATGAACTCTCTCTGCCAGTAAGAAAGGAAGGCTATACAGCAAAGCAAAATATCAAGCACAGCCTCTCTAGCAGATAAAACCATTTAATACAATACAAAATCATTTCCTCAATTCAAAGGTTTACCTTGAAACTCAGAGCACTTACTTTTAGTCCACTATGACACTGAAAAGGTGTAGGATCAGCACTTAACCCCTCCCCAGAAAAAGCCAGGACAAGATCATCATTGCTGGGTCACATAAGGTAAGGAGGAAATTTTTCTAAGGCTTTAACACTGCCACTCTCACCATGCCCCAGAAAGAAAAGCTATTTGTAAGTGGCGTCAAATGATATTTCTTGCTACAAACAATTTTATTGAAGTATTTCCCAAATCTCCCCAAAATACATGCTATAAGCATAGCTAGAACGAGACCTGTGCTTAAAGTTGAGGTTCAGTACAACATCCCTGTCTGAAGTTACCTCTCAGCACCTTCTCTGCACATCCCCAGCTCTCCAAAGAGCCAGACACACAATAGCTTTGTCAGACCTACCCATGCAAACACTCCCAAGTACCAGTCTGCTCTGGCGAAGCAAAGCCCAATTGCTTCACCACATTTGAGCAGCTTGTGAAGGATCTACATTGATGCACAATTGCTCAGAGGTAAAGGGTCAACTGTGGGAGAGAAAAGAGACGGGGATAAGGCAGGAATGTACTTCTAGAAGCATGTAACAAGACTGGCTCTCTATGAAAGGAAAGCAAAACTTATGTGGTTCCCCAATGAGGTTAGGACAAGCTCGTTTTCTATTTAACATGTTATTTGCACTTCTGAGTGAGAAAGCTACCACAACAAATTAACTTCATACACATTTACAAGGATTTCAAACTCTCAATAAAATGATGCATTTAATTTACCACAAACTATGAAGCTCGGTAGCTAAAAAAAAAAACCAACAATGCATTTCACACTCTTCAGGTTATGCAGATAAATGTAACACTTTAATGAAGATAATGAAAGAAAAATACTTATTTCTAAAACAATAACATTACCTTCACAGAAAGAATAAGTGGTATGAACAGGGTCAAATAAACAAATAGCAGGTCATCTCCTAAAGATGCTGCTGTCATCATATGACTTGCCTTTGAATCTTCAGTTTTGTGTACTATAAACTTGATGTGGGGAAAACGTGGGGATTTGCATCTCAAAAGTACTTTTAACCCAATTTTAAATTCTTTTCTACAAAGTAAAAAGCAAAAAAAGGTTCCCCCCTTCAACACTCTGCATTGTTAACTATCACAAGTAACTTCAGTTTTTGACAGTCTTATCTGCATCACACAAGGCAAAACGAAAAGCAATGCAATGGATGAAATTTGCTACAACTTTTAAGTTTTCCCACTTTAACATATCATCTTAAACCACTGTAATATAAATACAGTTGAAAACCTTGAGCAGTTTAATATTAAAGTTATTGCAAGATTTTTCTACAGCTGTTTGTTCCTTTGGACAATAGTCCTAAAAACTAAATCAAAAAAACACTTAGTTTTTTTTAAGTAACACCACAAACATTTTCATCCCCAACACAATGATACAAGAAGCTTAACTCACATGATACAGATTAGACGTTCCTATCCAAAGATCTCTAATTTCACTTGATGTTGACTACCACTTCTCATTTTTCACAGTATTGCTACATTAAAGTGACTCTTCAAAAGTTAGAATATTTTCCTCTCCAGAACATACAAGCAAAGCAGCAGCACAAAAAAAGAAATAAAACCTTTTAAACCACAAAGGAGCAAAGAAGGGGAAAACAGTAGTAAGTATGTACAGAAGGGCATAAGAACTCATGCACACTGCTGTCTGAAGCACCACAGAACAAGCTGCAGCACAGCGTTCATATTTCAGAATGTCCACCACTCACACACAAGAGCAACCTGTGGCAGAAGTAGGATCAGTCACAAAACCCAAGCATTCATGAAGCCTACCACACAGGGGCAAGGAAAGAATTCCTGCAACTGCACACGCATCTGCAAGCTGGTGTGGCAGGACCCAACACATCCTAAACGTCATTCACCTATCTACCTGCTAGTTGTTCAAACAGCACAAGAGACATTATCACTGTCCAGTAGGTTTGGAAATGAAAATTCACATTTGAAGAGTAACTTAAGTGGCCAGAAGACACACAGGGTTTTTTTATACAATTATTCTACTAAATATTGCTATGATGCCCCTTAAAGTTACACAGTCCACCTAAGAAGGGCTCTGGAAGGGCTTGAAAGGCAGTACAAACATGCTTTACCCTGCAGCACCTTTTCAGTCCAACTATGAAGTAGCATGACTGGCTTCACATGACATTTGCAGACTTCTGTTTATTCAGAAACAGAACCCTTGAATTTTGTAAACGTCAAGTGAAAATTGAGTGAAAGGTAAGAGTGCAAAGGAAGAATCAGAGTGTCAAAGGGGACTTCTAAGGAAGCCAGGGGAAAAAAAAGGAATATTTTAAGATTTTTGCTCTCAGAAGAATTAGCATGATTAAGAAATTACTTAGCAACCTATTATGTTCATTTCAATTTTGGTGCATTTAATTACAGCCTTCTACATGCAAGAGACTTGTCTCCAGCCCTGCAGAGATAAGTATACAATAAAATGAAAACCAACAACTTGCTAAACACTAAACAAATAAAAGCTCAGAAACTTTAGTCTTGTCACATTGTTCCACACTATTCATGTCACAACACTTCACTGTTATTCTTTAAGTCTTTATATGGTTGCAAAAAGGAAAAGCAATTAAGATTGACTACTAACCTTCTAACCTTTCAAATGCAGAATGAAACTTGGGGTCAGTAAGGGAGCATTAGAAGATGACACAGAACTGCAGCTGCTCAATTGAATAACTGCACCTCCTAGACATGAACATTATAGAAAAACCCCACAGAAATTTTCAAGAAAAGACTGAATTTGGACCTTTTGTTCTCTAATTTTAGGATAGTGGAAGAAGCCATATAAGAAAGCAGTATGTGAGGATACTCATCCTTTGGAGAGAAAGAAGAATTAGAAAAGATTAAGAGGAAGCAAGGATGAAACATGAACGTTTGTACTTATCGTATCATCTACAACACAAGTTCTTCATCTGGATCATGTCAATCTCCAAACCACAGGACAGCAGAAAAGAATTTGGGGAGGAGTAAGATGCAGGCAAAAGCAGGTATGAGTTAAGACAAAATCTTAAGAGTTAAGACATAAATACAGAAGCATCATAGTATAGTAAGATCAGGAAAAATTAAATGAGCCTGAGAAACAGAAGATATTTATCAAATAACTTCAAAGAGGTATTTAAGCATAACAAAAGGAGGAAAGCTGAAGGTCACACAAAAAACCACCACAGCAGTAGCAAAATCATAAACGTGCAAAGTTAAACACACACCACATCACTTACCTATACCAGGAACATTTCCACAAAAAAATATTTCTTTGGCAACATAAGCTACTGTTTTGGAACTTTGTTTTAACTTTCTTAACTGCACATTTGGTTTGTTTCTTGCAAAGGTGAAGGCTCAGTAATTCACTTATACCAGCATGAGAACAGAACAGGAGAATGAATACACAAAGACAGAAACAAGAAAAAAGCTTCCTTGATTTATCAGACATGAGACAGCACTCTTCCACTGCAAAGCAGTCAATAATAAAACAAGTCAATCAGATTATCTATTTGCCTCAAAAGTCTTCAGGAGCTACTGCTAAGCCAGTAGAGTATTCCCCCAAGACCTGTTGCTGTTTGAGCCATTTTACAGGAATTTCTACCAACTCTAGTATCAACTTTGCTCTGCTCCCCCAGACTACATTATGAAAAATAAGATGGCTACAGATTTATTCATAGCATCACATCCAATTTTTAATTGAACAGGGAGCAATGGCCTTGGCAGGACTGTATCCTAACTACTGAACTGACGAAGAACATTTACTTTTCCTAAATCCTTCAGCCTCTGATAATTTGTATACACAGATATGTTTGCTCCTGTTTGGATTTGGTAGGGCTGTTTTTTGTGGGGCGTTATTTTCAATGGCTAGAGTAAATTTTTTATAGTCAAATAGTCTCCCATCTTACAGATAAAGACCACATTCACACTGTCAAAAGAGTAGCTAATTATTTACCTGAGATGACTGCTGTATATAATGTTCAAGGATATTCACCAGGACAAGGCTATTAGAATATATATGTTCTGTCACTGAGATCTGACTCACCCTCTATCACTTCGGAAGGTGACAGCTACCAGCATGCAGCTTTGTACACACTGCAGAGGGGACTGGAGACAGGGCAGCACGCAGGATAAGGAACACCATGCCAGAACTTCAGGAGGGGCTAGAAAACCTCCACTACCCTGCTTATGCTGGCTGTAATCCAGCCTTACTGCTCCTGCAGGCTCCTTCAGCTGATGCCATTAGACGCAGGAGCAGTGTTTACACACAGAGCGGCACAGAACACTGCACTTGCTTAGCAGCTGATCAGGACCATTTCCAAGACGCTGTAAATATTCAATGCAAGTCTGCTTGCCTCAATCATGGGTTTCATTTGTGTAGGTTTTAGAGTCACACGCAATAAAGAAAGGCACAAGGAAACACTGTCAGCCAAACCCTGCTCCCACAAGCATTAGTATGTTTGCTAAAGCATACTTTGAATTATTTTCAGATATATTTGTTTCAGACCCAGAGTCCACTTTTACCATCTGGAAATTTTTGGACCATAGGTTTTTAAGCTCATGCTCTTGCTGAGAGCTGACTGCAGCTTTTCTCACAAATTAAAAAAAACCAATTCTAATTGAAGATATAATTTAAATAAGCAGACTTTTTCATTCCCATTGAGGGAGGGCAGCAAGGATTTGGGAAGTAAGGAGTGAAATTGAGTCTGGGAAGAGGGACAGGTAGGTACAACGTGTTTGAGTTTCTGTCCTTGTTTCACACTATCCTATTCCATTTTAAATGTCAGTAAGTTAAGAAAATTTCCCCTCACTCAAGTCTGTTTTGCCCACAGTTCAACTGGCAAGTGATATCCCTGTTTCAACCCATGAGCTTTTTAGTCTTATTTTTCTCCCCCTGTCCAATTGAAGGGAGAGTCAAGAGAGTAGTCAGGAGGGCATTTGGCAGCTACTAAAGTCAACCCACCACAGGGGCTGAACAGCAAACCTGTTATGCACAGTCAAAGACAATATTAACTGCAATAAGGCACACTTAGAGCAATTTATACTGAAAAATCTTTCCCCTCAGCTCAGAGAAGGATGTCCAATAAGATAGCAAATGAGTTTACCTGGCCATAAACTAATTCCAGCTCAACTCACGAGGGCAAACTCTTAAAGGTATTTTTATTACAATAACAAAAATAATAGAACACCCACCAAGAAACCCAAACAAATCACCAAATACCTTAAGAAAAGCCCAGAGAAGCAAGATGAATGCTCTATATACAATAAAGTCTACATTGCTCACTATCACTCAAATAATTTGATCCTAATAATGAGTTAAACAGCACTGCTTTCTGATATTAATCCACTGCAAAATGTAATATCTTGGAAGGCTAACATCTTGCATTGTCAGCAATACCTTGGTTTCTCTTTCAGTTGTAAACCTAAAAAACTCATTTGGTAAATCAAACACTTTTTTCCCCTAGTGACAGGCAGATAAATTACTTAAAACAAAAAGCACCTCCAGTAGAAGGCTGGCACTATGCATTGAAGTGGGAATAATCGACAGTTTGATTATTTTCAAGAATATACCACTTGACTATATTAGGAATTAAACTGCATCAAAATCAACTAAAATCACAAGAGGTATACTGTGATTGGTTTAATTGGTTCTAGGTATTAAGACTTGCAACTCTTTCTGCTAACAACTTTTGTATAATCAGCTCTGTTCACAGATCCAAACCTGAAAGGATAAAATACTTGCTTCCATTTAACTGCGCAGCACATTTACTGCTTGCTTACTACAGCAAAGTACACTATCAGTACATCATCATTTGATGCTGAAGTTCACCAACTACATTTTCTCTCATTTTTATTAAAGAGAAATGAGCCTGAACATTGTGGGAGACTATACCTGCATTCAAGACTGCTAAACAAAAGGTTAAAGCATGTTCCCACAGGAAAGTTATCTGTGTAACCCACACGTGGAATTTTTTTTTCAAGCTACTGCAGTTACTGCATGTAGATTAGATAAGGAATGCTTGCATGAGATTTTATGACAACAGATATGGAAATGATGGTGAGACATCAGGTGACAGAATTTTATGTCTTTGTACACAATGCTAAGAATCCCAGTGTATTATCCTTCAATCTCAAATTGTCATCAGCAAGCTAAAACTTACAACTTGTTCACTAAAGGAAAACTATAACAAGAATTAATAACAAATTCTTTAGTCAAAATATACAATGCAAAACCTACATTATAGAAAATCCGAGAAAAGAAAACTGATGCTGTAGAATAATATAGATTAGCTTTTGAATATTCAGTTCCAAGTTTACGTTTCTTTGCAGCAACTAAAAAGATTATATTCATTTGCTTTCTGCATTAGAAGTGGAGAAATGGCAACTAACCTTTTAGAAAGCGGGTGCCCGACAAATTTGGCAAAAAAATCTGTATAAGGACTGTATGAGAGAAAAAGTAGCTTTAGAGGGGATTTATTATTCTGCTTTCAGAAACTAATAACTTTACTATCTCTTTGCTACCTTAAAAGCAGCAGTGGAAATGTTTTCCTTCTATATGAGACAACTCTGGTCACACAAGCCAAGTAAATATTGATTTTACTATAGCTGAGCTGGGAGCAGAAGTTAATTTCAATGGTCTGCCCAGAATGTTTTATGAATTGCTTTAAAAATATTTTGCATTACAAGGTATTAAACCAGCTAAGAACCTTTTAAAATAATCTGAAGCTTAAAATGATTGAAGCTGAGCTGTACAATTTTATCAGGGGAAAAAAGTACAGCTGAGAGAAAGAGAAACAGTATTAGAGGCTGCACTTCAGCAGCTCATGAAGCCAAGCAGGATGCTTTCTTTCAATCAGGGACAGACAGTCCCGATATTGGGGGACGGCTCAGGGGCAACCTTGCAAAAGCACTGGGCTAGAACCAGTCACCAGCACAAGAGGGAACAGGCAGGGATAGGACCTATGTACTCTAAGTGGGTGCATCATATCACAGGCTTTAAGTTCAAGTTAATCAGACCCAGGACAGTTAACCCTGAGCAACATTTTATCGTAATAAAGAGGAGATATTTCATGACTGCAGTACAAAATCCACACTGCAGTGAAATTCAACAAGACAGATAAAACCATTCGGCTTCCATCTGCACTAGCAGTACTGAATGCCCTGATAACTGCCCAAAATTACCAAGGGCTGTCAGTGCACACTTGTGTGACAGCTTTGATTCGGGCACACTCAAGGGGAAAGATCTTGACTGTCACCCTGCACAGCACAGAACGCGGATGGCACATTTCCCACTTTCTGCAGAGAACCCTTAAACCATTTCCTGCTTTTCTGAACGCTTAGACAGAAATTCATCTCAGCACGTAACAAGTGTCAGTCAAGGCATCTCCTTGCCCTGCAGCACAAGCCCGGGTTTTACCCGCTGGAAGGATCAGCCAGGGAATTACTGCAATTCGCTTTCTCAGCTGCTCGCTTAGCAAAGATTAGGGAGCGCTCCACCCAGACGCCACACAAATGAGGTCACATAGCTGACCACACTGCTGCCAATTCCTGCCCTATTCATCAGGGACGAGGGCAGGAAGCAGATGGAGCCCTCAAGTTAAGTGTCACAACATTTCAGTGAGAACATAAAAGTGAACCAGCGGCAGATAACTCACCGGTCGGGGGAACATGGTTTCCGCACATGGCAGAGGTGAGTCACGGGCACCGCTCTGTCCCACACAAGGCAGAGGGGCACAGACTGCATCCAGCACCAAAACGCTCCCCCCCGACAGTTTAAAAAAGGGACCCTACTACAACATAATAGAAAATATTTTCCACTTTTTCAGTACCTATGTGCATTTAATAGCTTCATATACATAAGAAGAGTCTTTTAAAGTCCTTTAGGTCTTGAAAACGAGTTCACATGAATACCCAAAAGGCAACAATATGATGTAATTATAAACCTGTTTTTATCTACAACTGTGCTGTATTTCACAACGCATACTTCATCACCTGCTGCCAAAAAGGAAATACACTATTTCCAAGTGTTTAAAAGCTCGAGTTGTTTGAAATCAAACAGATTTCAGGTCCAACACAGCTCTACTAAACAACAAGCCCAGAGTTTACATTAATATGAACAATACCATATAGATTGTTTTGACTATTGTAACAGCTTGTGTGTGGTTTCAAATAATTTCAAGCTGCTATCAGTGCATGTATCTTGCAGGAACATAAATAAATTCCTTTCCATCTGAATGAAAGCTTATCATTTATAGTGCTTCTGAGATTTCCAGAGGGTGCCTATTGGAACACGAAGGGAGACACAACTGGTAACAGACAATAACGCAGAGTTTCAAAATATATGCTCCCAAACTATCTGTTTGCAAAATGCCTCAGTCATGTCATTGCCATTGCCTTCTACTGCTATTAAAAAGTAACATTCATTTCAATCACTAGGGTGGTGGCTGCACAATTAATTCATACAGATAAAATGTAAATTGACTTCTTGCTTCTGTTGACAACTGTATGAATAAAATAAAACAATATCTAGTCGTATAATGCTAAGATAGATTATGCAATTACTGTAGAGTGCTTTACTGGTTTCAGGAGTTGACATTTTACAGAAACAGTGCCACAAGGCAACCCCTTTCAGAAGGTTTCAGCGAACTGGCATTTTTTCTGCATCTGTAACATAGGTTAAGTAGCCTCCCCAATGACACCCAATGACAGGGTGATATCCATCTGGGTAATGAGGCAATTGAGGTAAAAAAAATATTGTACAAAATAATCATATCAGAGAGTGGTACAACAGTAGAGTATGTATATATAAACACAAAATAGCCCAATCATTTCCCTGGAACCATTTCAGAAGTTTTCCTGCAAGAATAAAAATTATCTCCCATGACATGGAACAGCAATGAAAAAAACCTGTTTGTTTGAACAGGCAAAGAAAGTACATGATCACTTCTTTCTTCTCCCAGATAAAGAGTAAGCTTTGGTTCCAGTTAGGCACCTGTTGCCTACCAGTGCCACCACACACCTAGCCCCTATCACCAATTTGAGAGATTAAGAGGTTATTAAGAGAGATTAGAGAGTTATAAAGAAGGGCACCCCACCAGATGAGCTAAATTATTTAGTATGTTTTAGGCCATAAACCAGTCTCTGACAAAACTTACTTGTGTTGTTTAGGCTTCAGAGGACATTAGAAGTTAGTCTTACCCATTTTGGTTTCACCTAAACTAATTCATTTACATTCAGATACTTTTTCAGATACTTTATCAGATATGTGCTCCAACCTCCCTTCCTCCAGTCCCTGCCAATTCTCACAGCAAGCAGACAACCAAAAAAGCCAAAGCCACAGCTCTGCTGACTGAAAACTGTCCCTGTAATTTATATTCTAGATTTCTGTGGAAAGCAAAGGACATGAAGAAACAATTATACACACACCCCTTCCAACTTCTCCACCCATTTTTTCCCTGCCTTAGTATTTCCAGTACTGCATATTTAAAAATCCTGTCCTCTCAGAAAAAGGTCTCTCCACCATAACCAACCCCTCCCAACTTATTTTACCTTCAGATTTTTTCCTCATTTTCCATTCCATGCCTCTCACCTTCTAGCTTTTTTCAGATTTTTTTTTCCTTTCCTCCGTACATTTCCAACGCACTAAGAAGCTCCAAAGCCACAAGCCCCTCACAGCCTCCAAATATGTAGTATTAAAAAAAGTGAGCAGATGACAGTGAATTTGAGACTGTGACTCTCCTGGAAAGCAAATCTACAGTCCTACACTTTATGAAGAGTTAGGAAGATTATAATGCAACAAATTTCCTGAAAAAAATCCTGCTGCTTGACTAAGAAAAATTATAATTGCAATATACCAGCCATGATATATGTGCTTTTAAAAACTGAGGGCTCTCAACTCAGACTTAAACGGGCTTTAAGAAACAATCACTAAACACTCTGCTCAATCACACAAAGCACCTGAGCAAGCACATAGCTACTACTCAAGCAGGAGATTTACACCTTAGCCTACCCACCTGGAGCAGGCACAAGAAAAGTCATCCATAGACACACAAACATCACCAGATACTAAGCGTGTGTACACACTGGCACTTACATGTTAAGAACGCCTGGAGGATTGAGACAGAAAAACTCAGAGAGACTGACCCTCCAATTATCCCATAGATGAACATTTCATAGGTTTCACAACTGCAGTGTTCATCAGTTAACTACATGGCTGGTTATAACTCCTGTTCCAAGTTTATGCTCTTCTAAAAATATAACAACAAAAGAAGAAAGGAAAAAAATCCAAGAAGAGTCCCAAAAAACCCACACCAATACACACAGAGCCAGAACAAACAATTTCCATGAACAGCAGTCCAGGTTAGAAACCAAACAGATTGATTTTCTCCTACTGCTAACCTTACAAGAGTGATCAACTGCAGCTGTCTCACTTTGCAGGCTGAATACGTGCAGATTTTGAAGAACATTAGATCTCTCCAACCTAAAATTTACTGAGCTCTCCAGAGTCACTCAAAAGCAACTCCACTCACATTACAGAGTTTTCTTGACATTTTTGTCAGTTTCTTAAGAAAGCT
Organism: Ptilonorhynchus violaceus; assembly: GCA_013397565.1. NCBI lineage: Eukaryota > Metazoa > Chordata > Aves > Passeriformes > Ptilonorhynchidae > Ptilonorhynchus > Ptilonorhynchus violaceus. The sequence continues at coordinate 1,530,230 of VZRJ01001791.1, forward strand.
TGGACTGAGCCACAAATGAAAAGTTTCTGCTCTCAGCTGAACTGGCATACATCCAAATCCACCTCATTGTTCTAGAAACAAACATACATGAGATCAGAGTCCCAGCCCATCATTTTATTCTAAAGTTAGCCATTACACTGATACATGCTAAGAGGATTTGTTTCTTTTTCTAAAACCAGTCTAAATTCAGAGTCCAGCTTTGCACCAAAAAACCCACATCGAAAGTCAAGTGGACCAAATTCTTTATTGGTCAACAGCTTCTACATTCATGAAGTTCTGACACCAATTCACCAGAAAAACAGTTCCCATCTGTCCATTACTGTATCTACACAGCATATTCACAGGTACTAGGAATGCTCAAATTGTCTTTTCCTTGCCAATCTGTGTTATTTAGCCCTGGTCATAAAACAGGAGAGATAATCCATGAAATTTCAATTGGAATAGGTATGAAAGATGTCTAAAAGAAAAGGAAAGAATAATATCCTGAATTTCTTCTCTTCCAAAGCATCCCTCCCCCAAATACTCTTTCCAAATTACAGGAAATATTGCTCTCTTGAGATACCAAAATGGGGACAAAAACCTGTGAGGGGTCAAGGAGCTGCTATAAGGATACCCATTCAAAAGTACCAGAAGGCACAGTAAGCAGAACTGTAAAGAATCAAAACAACAAAATGCTGAAATCACCATAACTTAATGCATAGTTTAAGAAAACTGGGGACATTAAGACTTTCAATCAGACAGAACAACAATAAAATTTCTGCAATGAACAAGTTACTGTTGTAGGTGAAAGGGAAGCCCACAACACAAGCATTACCAAGAGGATTTTGTGGCCCCAGGTGTGACGCAGCCAGAGCTCACACAGCACTTGCAATGGAGCAGCGCCACAGAAAACAGCCTTTCCTTGCTCTGTTTCCTGCCATGCCTTCCACAACCTGCTCTGTTACAGTAAACTAACTTTTGTAAAGTTAAGAAAAGCAGCTTTCATCAGGTGTAGAAGATAAAAACAGACCCACATGGCTGGATCCTTTCATCTGCCACAGCCTTCAGAACATAGGGAAGCACTCACCCAGCGGAGGGTAACAGGTTTGCCTGTCGGTATCCCAAGGCACAGCAACCTTGTACTTTTTCCATAGAACTGTTTTGGCTGTTTGAACGCTCATGATCCAGCTCACTCTTTGAATAACAGGAAAGTGAAGATGCAGAGGAAGTACACGCTAGTACCCACGCAAGAACTGCATGCTGGGATTCAAGGGGGAGGGAAGCACTGGTTTTCCTCAGAGGGTTTGACACATTCAGCCACACAGTCACTGACAAAACCAGTCAGGAAACAAACCTTTAAAAAGGCTGCATGTTAACAAGTAACAGACTTCAAGCTAATTGAGATTACTTTTCTCTTTAAAATCAGATGCATATGCTGCTTTGCTACTCCTTATGAAAATAGGAGGACACTCCAGCTTTCAGAGAACTGACAAGTTAAATTTTACAAACTGAAAATAGGAAAGCCAACGGCAATTCAAGGTAAGCGTCCACATTTTTAATGGCCTTTCAAAAGAGCAAAAGAAATTTTAAACACAGGATTTTGGCATAAAAAGGAAGTTCTACAAATAAACCTCCAGGTCAAAAATTAAAAACTCTGATTAGGCATGCCCTTTCCACTGTCCAGTAATTCCAAATAAGAGCACAGAACAGTAAAGCAGAAGGTTAGTAATGCAAGGCTATGATGGGATCAGTTATTTTACAAGTGGGCCTTTAAACTGTGCTTACCACCAGTACAGAAAGTAAATCCAATCCCTCTATCTATCTTCAAAATCCTGTAGCCAACTTTATAATAAAATTAAGAGGATTCCAAATTCTGTAGTTATGAAAGACACTCCATATTACAAACTTTAGGATATTAACTGTATAGAATTCCAATATTCATAACAGAGTGATGCAAGAAGAGATTAACTATAACATGCAAGTACAAGCACTATGACCAGAGAGGAGAATTCTAAACAGTAGAATTGATTTCAAAAGCAGAAAGACAGAGCCTGTTTGATTTGTCTGCCTGTCTCGTATTATGCTATAAGATAACTGTTCTAAATACAGCTCTCCTGTCTTCACTGATAACCAGTTGGGACAGTTTACTGTATCACACCCCAGACACTATTCAGAGGAGGGAAGGAAGGAGGAATCAAGATCAGATTTTTCTTCAAATTTTTGTGGGCCAGAAGTTGGTCTTACTTAATTTTGTGGGTTGGAGTTTTTTTCCCAAATTTAAAAATTCCTCAAAGTTGAAGGGTGCAAGGCTTCACACAAAAGGAGTTTTGTTTCCATGAATAAAGACAGCCATACATTCAAGAGGCTAAATCCGACACTTGTATCCAAACATTTCTGCATACCATGCAAATGAGCAAAGTGGAAAGGTAATAAAAGTTTTAAAGCTAGGATTTCTATTTTAGAAACAAACAAGGATGTATTTCATAAATACAAATATAAACCTTACTGTGCCAGGCACTTCATAAGCACAAAACAAAAAGACACTGCCAACTTCACCAAGCAAACACTGAGAATTAGCCAACAGACATACATGTATGCCAGAAGTCTTACCAACAGCACCAGATCTTCCTTTTTCAAGTCTTGATGAGACTGGTCTGAATTCCCTAAGAATGCTCTCCTGTGTATTCAATACCTCACCTCGGTCTCTGCCACTCCAAGTTAAGGCCCACCCACACTTGGCAAGACTGAAGAATAAGTACAAGTTTCAGGAGTTAGCTGGTTTGTTACAACATTTCTGAGTTTACCACTTCTCAAAAAATGAAAGGGTTTGCAGTCAGGGAAAGCAGTTAGAGAAACACCAATCTGATTCCATCTGTCCCTTGAACTTCAATGTGCATCTATTAGAGGAGCCGAGGAAAATTATTCATGCACCAGAGTTTCCAGAGAACCTCAGCCCTCAAGCTCTGCCTGCCATCAGCAGCTACAGCATGCACATTAGAGAAACCGCTTTTATCTAACAGCAAGTTTTACCTTGAATATCCAACATTTCAGTAAGAATATACACTGAGAATATTTATTAACTTAAGTGGGGGGGGGTGTTGCACCATCTTTAAATTGAAAAACAAACACCTCTTGCCTAAATGAGATAAAATTATTAACAATAAATAGTTTGATATCAGAACCCATCTGCAAAGTTGTTAGCTTTAGGATGGCAGGAATATTTTAAAGCTAAATTTTAAAAAGTGAAACCATGGCCTCTGCAAATACCTGAAGTATTAGGTGTGAAATCCATATGTTAACCACAAGAGCTGATAAGCAAAAGAGAAATGGAAATTTCTGGTCAAAGTACTCCTTGAAGAAGGCAAAAGAAGACTTTTAAAAATTTTTTTAAACAAACTCCAGAGTTCAACATACTAGCATACTCTCTACCCATAAACCACTTCATTCATTAGGAGAAGATGGTCTTATTCCTACTACTACTGAATTCAACAGGCCATTTATTTAGCAGCTCTCTGACTGGAGTACGTGCTCTCTTCTATTCTCTCTGGTGTTGACAGCAGTAATCAAATTTTGTACATGCCACTGGCCCTATTATAGTTCCACAGCAGCTGGCTGGCTGCCTAGTCTTATCATGTATGATAAAAAAGACCAGCCAAACAGCTGAAATTACTGTGGGAAGACAGAAGTAGAGTGAAGCCTAACTAGAAGTTCAGTAAGTAGAAATCATGTCTTTTTATGCTTGCCCATGTATTACAAAGCATGAAGAACAATGCTACACTCAAAACATGACAAGCTTGCTTTAAGTTTTCAGAAGGACTGGAGCTTAGATGGCAATTCAGCCCTTGTTGAAGAGAAGGTCTGAATGCCACATTTCATATGTGAAACACTACCCATCTATAGCTCAGTCCACACAGTAGGGAGTGGGAAAGAAAAAAGCATATAGAGGTGGGGGGAAAAGGAAAAAAGAGGGGGGAAAAAACCCCAGATAATTGTACCCATTCATTTGAAGGTGAGCTCATAAATACTTAAAATCACTTCTCCATCACAGCCCCAACACATACAAAGTCAGCAATGGGTTCAGAGTAAAATTAAAGTTCACAGAAGCAAACAACAATGGGAGCAGAGGGCAACATCCTTTCATTATAAAAATCCTCTGCATGCAAGACAGTCTAGAATGAGATTGGTTTCCACTTCTTCTTTGCCTTCTGGGAGCCTTCCAAGAAGCCTTGAATGCCCTGACTCTGGGAAGAGGAAACTGGCTTGTTTTTCACAGCCTGCCTCCTTCCAGCTGTGTTCCAAGTAGGCCTTGGTTAACCTTGTTCTGAACTCCCACTCTTCCAGACAAGTCCATGGAGAAAGGCTTGGTTTCATGGCAGAGAAAAAGCAAATCTAAAGGACTTCTTATGGGAGCAGAACAAGGAGGTACAGAGTTCCTCCTTCACCTTCCTTCTCCATCACACACAAGCCTCCTCCTTCCTAGAGAAGCAGAGTCTTTCTCAAGGTTCCTGTGCTACCTAACTAGTCCTACCCTTTGAAAAGCTCATAATGAGCATCTAGATAAGAGCTTCTCATGCTGTAGGACATTACAAGCCATAATTTGGTGTTTTATTTCACCACAACAACCTGACAACTTTTTTTGCTGGTCTGACAAACATGATTTGAATTAGCAGGCCACACAACACTTTTGAGCAAGCAAGCATAGGCAACGCCAAGGAGAAGCATGGTAAAAGGGCAACAGGAACTGGAACAAAAAGTAATGTTTCAAGTACCTGTTGCATTTTGATGGAAACTGGTTATTTATTAGTTTAAACCCTACTTCCAGGAAACCCACAGCACCAGCAACTTCAGATGGATAACAAGGAGTTCTTAGCATTTCTATTGAAACCTCCTTTCACACAGCCAGGTTCATGTCAGCATAAAGCTTTCTACTCAAAAGAGAATTAGCAATACAGTAAATGCCCTCACTATTGTAGAAGAGGAACAGAGTGTGTGGCAGCTAGTAGAGCAGTGCAGTACAGATAACACACAGATAATCTCTCAGTGCTCACACAGGCAGCTCCAACACAAACCCTTCCAGCACACAGCACTTCAGGCATGCTGCACTTGACACATGGGTCTCGTAAAACAGCATGTCTGTGACTGCCACAAATAACTGACTCATCCTGCAAAAGAAATAATAGTAGCAACTGTAGATAAATTGTGATGACTTTCAAGAATCACCATAACTTTAGTCACTCTTTTTTCAAGTTCCTCTTACAGCTTCACTTTTCCTCTTGTACAAGGGAATATTTTGAATGTAAATACTGAGAAAACCTGTGGAGCACATTAGTCTTCCAAAAGCAGTGCTTACATTATAATCATACCTGTGAAACCCAACCACGGCCAAACGGTACCTGCTTTTCACAAAACATCCTGGGCCACCTGTTTACAGGAGCTCAGAGGAGTGACACAGGACAAGTAGGAGCCTTCTGTGTTCTGCTTCTCATTTAAAATGCTGAGCACACCTTCCAAAACAAGGTTCCTGCCCATTCACAGGCACCTTTACAAAAACAAATCCCAATCAATCCATGACAGATGCACAGCTCAACACTCATCTTGTATGCTGGGGTGTAACACCTATTTCAGCAGAAGCCTGGGCACTGAGCCTTGAGTGACAGCATGCAAGCCCAAGCACAGGAGAGGGGCCATCACTTGAGCTGCCTCAGCTCCTCCAACCAGCGATCCTGGTGGTTCACAGTTTTCAAAACCACTTGCCCTGCTGCAGTGGGAGAAACTGGGAAGGCTGGGTTTAACCTAGTGGCCAAGCAGCTGTACGAGCTGCTGGTGAGCAACTCCACCCAGGACAGAGAACTGCCCTCAGTACAACCCACAGCACCAGGAACTGCTGTAGAAAAAGGAACTGCTTCCAAAAAACATCTCATTCCTCTATCCTTCATATGCCAGGACACAATCCAAAGGTTTGGAAGCAATAGTTTAGGCAAGCATATGAATCATTTACTTGTACACTTTCCTGTCACTCATTTTATTAATGTCTGTACCTCCAAGAACATAAACATCTCAAAGCTTTCTTGAAAATCCCACAGGCTTTTTTTGCTTAGAAAGTATCTTCTGATGCATTCTTTCAAAACTCTCACAGCTTTCCACATCCAGACCCCACAGGGCTGTGCAGTGGTGTCTGCCTCAAGCTGGGCAGAGGGAAAGGAAGACCTATCAGGAAATCTGAAAAGCAGCTCTGGAGCAAGCACATGTCCCTCCCATTTGCCCAAGCCTTCAGGTCTTCATACTACCAGCTAGGGCTGCAATCACAACCTTCATCCTGAAAGCTAAAACCCTTTCCTCCTACCATGGGGGGAGAAGGAGGTGAGATAATCACAGTTAAATACATCACAGGCATGTTTCAAGAGTGGTGTACCCTGATCAATGACCGCATTCATGGTTAGCAGGGTGCCACCAACAACTGCAGATGCAAGAATCTAGAAGTTTGCTTGTCCTTTTTTAATGCCCTGTAACAATGTATGGGTGGTCAACTAGCCCCTTGTAAGATGTTAACTCTTCAGCTACCATTTAGAGCACTCTATTTACTTGCTTACTGAGTGTCACAAGTATGCACATTACCAGTCTTGTTAAAATTAGCATTCAATTTCTACCACCCAGTCAGCCTATTTCCCTTCTCACTCGCAACAATGTATTTTGTTCATCCTTTTTCACAACAAAAAACCACAGAGGACAAAGAGGGACAGCACTGTGCAGAGCTACCCTGCCTTCTGCAGGAACTAGTAACGAAGTTCTTTGGACTTCCCAGACACCATGCTGGGGATGGGAAGTTTTGCTCACCTGGAAAAGAGGGGTCTGCAGAAAGCCTCTATTAGGAGCCCCAAGTCTCCCTGTTCCTTCCTTGAACAGCAAGAGTACTGTAGAGCACTCCCTAAGACAAGCAGGCTGTCTTTTCCTGGTTCAGAAAACTGAAAATAGTACAGAAACTATTAGAGGCATCCTAAGACTAAGAAAAATAAAACAAAGTCTGTTCCCTCTGGATCTTGGTCAAGTCCAACACAAATGCATCTCCAGTTAAACTCCCCACTCCTCAGAGGACAAATCCTTCTCTTGCCAATGACCCAAAGCAAACATCCCGCTTTCCAAAATAGCATTGGTGTTATCAGAGTCAGAAAAAAAAAATAAAAAAAATCAACCCAACACAAATCTATTCAGCTCCATGCAGGAAGGCTGCACTGGGTGTTCAGGACTCAGCAGTGACACAGCACCGGGCTCCGGTGCACACACCCAGCTCACAGTCCTGGAGCAGCCCAGCTTGATCAGTGCAAGCATCACACCATTCCTTCTGTATGATGCCAGAGCAACAACTCAAAATTTTCTAAACTACAGAAACTCATCTTAGAACTACCTACACTGCTGTCACTGTATGAGCCCCTACTTTCATGAAAAACCCCTTTACCAAAAGGAAGAAAAAAAACCACACAAAATACACTCCAGTTCAATCCTCTTTAAAGCCTCCCGCTAACTGCAGACTTAATATACCTCTTGTTAATTTGTCCCAAAATTTGTTAAATTTACACTCACTGGTAAAAGCTTACACAGCATTCACAACCTTTAGCTACTGATCTCCTTTTAACAGCTACAAATTGCAAATCACTGTGTGATTAAGGTTACTAAGACTGCAACAAGGCCAGAGAGTATATTTCAATAGATAACCCAACATTCAGATGCTTTGGTAAGTATAACACTCTACAAAGACCATTAAAAAATATCATTGCATCAGTTGTCAGATACTAGAAATGCATCATTAAAACTATTGTTAAAATTAATAGCCTTCTTTCTCTCCTCCCTCACCAATTAGCATAGCAAGAAAAAGAATGAGGTAAAACCATGCCCTTTGTTAAATATTGAACCTACTGGAACCTGCAAAATAACGGATTAATGAACTACTCTGAGGCTGAGGTCAGTTTACAGAGGAACCATCACGCAGCAGCTATGGCAACATAGAACCACTACACTGCACTGCCAGCTAGCAAAGGGAAACATAAGAGCAAAGAGCAAAGCAACAAACAGCATCAACCTGCTTTCTTAGGGCTGCAGAAGCAACAATTAAAGCTCTCAGAGGGAGGGCTTTTCAGTTTAGCACAGCATTTCTGTGTATCAAGGGAACAGGGAAAGAGAAGAGTGTGGAAAAGAGACGAAGTACATGGCACAACTGAATCACCTATAGAAGAACAGACCCACACAACTAAACAAAAAGTCTCAAGTCTCCCTAAAAGTAATAGTACATACACACTCATAAGCAGAGATCCAACAGCAGTGAAAAAAGATAGTGTATTTTATTTGGCAAAGGATGTGCACCTATCTTAAGCCGCCTGCCCAGGTTCCTAAACAGAGACTTAGGAGCAGACCACAGGAGCTGAAGAGGTTAAGTAATATCTGGGTTAGCAGGCACCTCACTCAGTTCCACACTAGCTAAGGAAAGCTCACACAAACCATGATCAGTGGAGAAGCGGTGGAAAGAGGACTATGCAGTGGTAAGCAGCTGAGGGGCAGTAACCAATTCAATTTTGCAAGCCAGCAAAAGTTTGCATGTTTACACCCTCACTTGTTTTCAAGAAATTTTCAGCAAGCTTTCTGTGTGTATACTTTGCAGGCTTCTGCCAGGTCAAATGGAAAACACTGGGCTCAGTTATTTAAGCTCAAGTGTGCGGAGGAGTAATTACCAAAGCTCCACTGGACAGAAGGATTGCATTCTTTTATTCTTCAAATGCCACCACCCACTAAGATATGATAATAAAACTCTCAGAAACCTTGTAAGCAAATCCAGCAAACACTGTGCAGAAGTTAGCCTGCAATCACACAGTACCTATCTCAAAAATTCCATCTGTACATCTCAAAGTACTGTGGTACAATGACCAACTCCACTACTGCTGCCACCACCAGTATGGTTTTTGTTACCAACATCACAAAGTGTTAGTTGGACTTAAAGCCTAAATTGTGTGAAGATTGAGATAAAAGGCCACAGGTACAGTATATTCTAGAAAGTTTTTATGTGCAAGATTGACTGGAAAATCATACACATTCCTAAGCCAGACAAATGAAACTGCAAAACACAACTCCTGCTTCACAATTACTGTAATGCAACAGATGCAGCACAGGATTCCCACATAAATATTTAATGTCAACAATGTACATGTTTACTAGCTGATTTTAAAACAATTGAAAGGTTAGAAACAGATGTGCACACTATACTCATAACATTATTGGTCACCTTACTGAAATATCACACCTTGAAGTGTGAGCAGGCACAATCTCATCCATGGTCTGAACAGCAGCTTTTCTGCTATTCATTTCACACCCCAATTTTGTACTACTGGTTAAAAAGCCAGCTGACATTTACTGCAAACAACCTTACAATAGGCTCAATAAAATTGCACATTATTTTTAAAAAAAACATTTTAGGCTGAAGCCTTTAATAATTCGCTTTTTTTCCCTTTGAATTTAAGTGTTTAAATAAACAATCACTGTTTTCTTGTATTTCAAAAGTATGTATATATGGCTACACTCACAATGAGTATGTAATATAAGTATCTCTGAACAAAAATTTTTTACACCACAGTGGATAGATTGAGATTGAGACACCACACACCATCCTGTGTTTAGCATCCTCACTCCATTTAGCAAATGGGCTTTTATAACCCCACAGTCTCCCCAGCAAATGAAGCAAACTGCCCCAAATGGCACATGTTTACCAGTTTGGTCCTTACTTTGTCTTGTCTTTGCTACTACCCTACTTGCTTTTGTTGCTGCTACCAACACTGAGTAGGTTTTATCATAGGGTTATTTTCTTACTAGCTTAAGTTCTTCAGCAGCATCAAGTTGCTACTGAAAAGCAAGCCTTGTTTCACTCTGCAGGCCTGCCAACACTTCGAGGCAAAAAACCACTTCAGCTTCATAAAGTTAATATTGAAGCAAGTTACATTAAACTTGTTCACAAGTGTACTTTAAAAAAATTCTTTACAGGTTGGTAAAACTCCAATATAAATAAAGGAAGAGACGGACAACAAAACACAAACAAGTTGCATGGCAGCTGTAATTCACTTCAACACAAGTGTGCAGCCCTATGGTCTCTTTGTTACTCTGCCTTCAACTTGCCCTAGATTGGAGCACTTCTCTATAATACCTATATCCAACAAACATTATACTGCCTTCATTTCCAGTAATTTAATATCTAACAGTAGTATTCTCCCAGTTAACAGTCATATATACTTTTCTATTATTTATGTGCAGTTCCCTCACTATAACTAGACTGGTTTAAGACAGTTGCATGAACAAAGCATTATAAAACTTCACTGTTTCTTTGTTTGCTTTTTTTTTACTTTGTAGCATAACCACAGCATTAATACTGTTTGTTTTCTTTAATCTGCTTGTAGGTGATTTTGTTTGTTTAATTTTAAATCACAGCATTCTGACACATTCGACTCCCTATAAAAGTCTGCCAAAAAAAAAAATCACTTTCAAATCACAAAAATACTTCAGGTCAGCCACAGAAAAAAGACAAACCCCTATTACATATTCTCCTCATAAATATGGTTTGAAAGAGGGGATTCAAACAATAAGTATCTTTACAGCTTTCACTGTGAGATAAGCAAGGCAATTTAGGATATAGGTGGCAAGGTTCAGAAACAGAACTTCATACAGATGCAATTAAAATGTTTGCGATGCTACTTAGAAACATAACCTACTACTACCTACCTTTATGCAAACTTGTGCTATTAAGTGCATGTGAGAGTCAGTCACTGAAAAGTAGCTCTAGTGTAGATGCAGCTACATGGTCACATTTTATAATTAAGCTTCATGGCTAATACTACTATGAAATGAAACTTTCCTTCATTGTCTGTAAAAAAATTTAACATATATTAAATTCCACTCTAAAGAGTACTGTATCAACATAGAAAAAGAAGGGAAAAAAAGCCATCACACATCCAGATAATGTTAGAAAGGCTTGGTAAACATTGCAAGTACAAAACAGCGCTCTCATCCACAACAACTTCACAGAATGCAGCAGAAGTGTTTCAGCACCATCAACCTGAACAGAAGTTCTCCAAAATCATTTTGGAATAAGCCACATGCCTCTTAACATAACCCAGATTCAAAAATATGCATTGCCAAGATCTGCTTACTCAAATAATCTTTCAGAGGCACCACTGTAGCACCCAAGTACCTTCCAGCTAAGTGCTGCAGAGAGTTCAGCCCTCTGTAGACAGTCTTGCCTCTTTTTCTGGCACTGTAACAATGCAAGAAGTAGCAAATGATACATGGTGGGGGAAGGACAGATCGCCACACACATCATAGAATCTGCTAAGTTGGAAGGGACACATCAGGATCACTGAGTACAAGTCCTGGCCCTGCCCAGGACACCCCAAGAATTACACCATGTAATATACACCCCTTGTGCCTGGATACAAAATCCACCATGAAAGCAGAAGCTAGGCAGACTAGAACAACACTGTGTATCATGTTTGCATTAACAAGTTATTGACAGATCTTTGACTACAATTTATGAACAATGCATGCAGGAAATGGAATAAAAAAATCACCCAGCAATTATCTCTTGTCTAAAAAGCTGGGGACATGGTGGTGAAATTACAACACAGTATAAAACCACAAGGAAACTATATATGTGACACTTAAAGGCTGAGTTAAGTTTTTACCTCAACAAAGCCAACGTCACAGGAACAAGCCCAGTGCAGTCACCAGCAGAAGTGTCCCCAGCTGGGTGGGGACCTCTTGCTGACAGTGAAACTAAAATTTTCCGGCAAGTTCAGGAAACCACCACTAGCCCTCCTTATTCAGTGGAGCTATTAAAACACAACTTTCACACTCACATACACGTAAAAATGTACACAGACAAGCAAGGAGACAAACACACAGAAAGACAGGAAAATATAGCTACAAACTTCCAAATTCAGACACTGACCAGCAGGAGAGCCTTAGCTTATCTTGGAGCAAGTGAAAAAAAAACAACTACCAGCTTTTCTCCAGCAGAGTTGTAAGGAAGCCCTGAATCTACCTGCATTTTCAGAGCTCAAATGTCAATATCCAGACACTATATACATGGGATAAACAGAGGGCTGTCAGAAAATGAAGACATCCATGAGAAACCTTGGGAGTCAACTTTACTAAACGTGCAGAGTAGCTGAGCTCAACATCCATAAACAGTTACAAGAAGTGTTTGAGATTGCTTTTCATGTGAGATATCAGAGCTGACCAGGAAAGGGGGTGGGTTGGGGACAGATGGGAAACAAAAAAAGAAGTAGCAATAAATACTATCCCACATAGGCTGAATTCCCTCAGTTGTTTTGTTTGCTTGAGATGCACTTCGTCTGTATCTACTACATGAAGTCTCTGACCACATGAAGCTAGCAATAAGCAGCAAGCATGTCCTGTCTGCCACTTCTGTTCTAAATGTCTCTTCCCCCTTATAAACCTTTTACTGGATGATTCAGAAGATTTACCTTTAAGTCAGTTATGGCATTGCTTTTTTAAGAATAGTGAATATGTGAGAATACCTATTGTCCACATGGCATTTGCTCATTCTGGAGAAAATTATTCCAGTCACAACCTAGAGAACTACCATTCAAAAAAATCCAAAGACTTCAGGAAAACATACACTAATTCTTATACCAAATTTCAGATGGTTTAAAAAAAATAAAAACCACCATGTTTCTAGTAATTGTTATCATTCAAGATTTTCAACAGTTATCTTCTATATCCCCAATATGCAGGAGCTCCCCATGCAGTCTGGATGTGACAAGGAAATAAACCCAACCCCTAAGAGTGGTCCAGTCATGTCAAGGATGCACTCCCACATGTGCACACACACTTGTTGCTGGCTGCCTCCAAGACACCCTCGTTAGCTGGGGACAACTCAGGGGAGTTCAGCTTGGGTTGCAAGAATTCCACCTCAGCACATGATGGAAGAGGTACAGACATGTGGTTTAGTATGAATTGAGGATTTATCATACTCCTAACCAACTAAGTGGAAACACCTCATTAAAGACAGACTTCTAACAATCTCAGATCTTCACACTGCTGTATAATTATTCTCAACTTGAAAGCACTGCATAATTTCTCAGGAATATCACCATTTCTAATCAGAAGTCCTAGAAGGGGAAAGTAGATAGAAGTCTATGCATACATATGTGTGCACAGGCATATACATCTACATATACCTCTTTCTCTCTTATCTTTAAGTATACACAACAAAGATGACAAAAACCCAACCCCATTGCATCTTGTTCCATCACTTAAAAATCAGTGCCTTACCTTGTGCCTGTGCTTTTGTACATCAGGAAGAAACATCCAAGCCAGAAATGCATAATTACATTTCTATTTACTTTACCATTTACTTTATAAGGGGGAGGGGTAGGAACAGGAGCAGTTGAAAATATGTCCACCCCTGAGGGCTGAAACTCATGAAACATGATTTTTTTGAGAAACAGTGGGGTTTTTTCTCCCTTGGAACTCTATCATCTCCATTCCCTAACCCTTACAATAACTTGAGTGGGTACATCTCATCACTTTGCTAATCCCCAACTAATGTATTTAGTATTCAGTATTTTATTTGAGCCATTTCTGCCAGTTAGGAGAAATCTTATTGCCTTTCTCTCCACATTAGTCACAAGTGACACCTACCCAGTGACTAGTTATAACAAAAAAGCAAGGTGTAGGAACATATAATCTTTGAAAGCTCTACCTTCTTTCAGTTTTGAAAGCGTTAGTCCACATCTGTATTGAGAAAACAGAGGAAGGAGAAGGAAGTCAGGGTAAGCTTTTTTGTTTGTTTTCTTTTACGATTTGTTTTCTTAACGAAGACTAGGCTATAGTGCTAAAGATCAAGGCTAACCTTGTTGGATGTTTTGGATATTTCCCCTGAAAAAAGCACAGATGCAAGTTATGGATACCCCAACTGTTACATTCATCTGTCAAGCCCAAGGTCTGTGATGATCAGTAGTACTGAGGAGCAAAGATGAGACCAGTTTTACTAAGTTTTCCCTTCTGATTAAGAGCAAAGGCAGAAAAACCCACTATTCTGCAGGATAAACAGGTCTCATCTGCAGAGAAAAAAATACCTTAAAATTAATAGCTACTATTGTAACACAGTGACTCAAAACTATAGTATAAAGAGGTCTTAACCACTTTCAATTTCATCTGGATATCCATCCTTAGGAACACCCTGCCCTAACACAATAAAAGATCTGTTTGATAAGGTGGCTCTGAAGTTAGGTTGAATACAGGTTGAAAAACAAGAAAAACGTTAAACCTTTGAAATATACAGTCATTCACTGAACAAACCCAAGACACAGCACTCAACCTGATAATAGGAAAGATGAACTACTACAGGTAGTTGGCACTATGGACAGATTGCACCCAAGTGAAACAAAGATTTTTAAAGTGGATCCACTGGTCCAAGAAATGCCACCAACTGGGAACCAAGTTCAGGAAAACTAAGGACATGGGAAGTTACAGCTGCTTCTTTACTCTCATTATCTTTCAACAGAAGTATCTATGGGGAAAGAAGGACAACGTAATAGAGAGATGGAAGAACACCACATTTAAGTAAAAAAAAAAAAAAACGAAAAACACCAAACACCTTGCCATGCTGAAATACAGTACTTACATTAGCTACAAGAGAAATCAAGGGTATTCTTAAATAATAAAGTGGGTCCAAATTCATTAGCAGGTATTTAAAAACACAGTACTAGGACACAGCTTCTATCGCACAGTTCCATCACTCAATATCTGCTAGACTCAACTGCTTACTAAACACTGTGTATGTTATGTGTAGAAACTGCCTTTTTTTCAGCCACTGTGCTTTTATACTAAGTTGAAAGAGGTGTTTAAAGCTTTTCAGCATTTCAACCTACTCCCCATTTTTATGCATCAGCGCTGATTGTCTTGCAAGAAGTAATCTCTTGGGGTTAAATTTTAACAGATCATGTTATATTTGCATAGGTCTAGTTAATGAAGAAATGAGTGGCAGAGTATCATATCCTGACCTTCTGTCATGAATTTTAATTGCCTACAGATGGTTAAATTTAGCCTTATCTTCCCACATGAACAGATCCACATGGATAATTTCTCCCTCAGCCTTATGTAGCACAGCTGGCATTTCATGGAGCCCACTGCTATGCCCATGAGTTACCTGCAACACATCCTGTGGTGGGTGAAGTGGAACAGCAGGTCATATGTGACCCCTGCATGGAGGAGCTGAGGTGAGTGCTACACTGGAATTACTCTGCCAAAACCCAGTTGAAGAATTCTCCCTGGTAATGCCATGGCTGCTGTAAACAGAGTCATTTCTAAACCAGCCCTGTTGTTCCAACTTTTACAATCTCCACTGCTCTTCTAAATTTGTCAAACTTCTTCAAAGAGAATTATTCCTCATCCCCAACACAGGCTCCATCTGACCAGGCAGGTTGTCACAGAAGAACAAGGCCATTTTAAGAGAAAAGTCAGCTTGGAAAAATTACAGAAAGGAAGCAAGCACTCTTCAATCTCTCTATGAAATTAAGAATTTCACTTCAACTGAACAATGAGAACCTTTCCTTCTAGAGCACATTAATGCCAATAGCCACTGGGAACAGACCAAGAGATT
Organism: Ptilonorhynchus violaceus; assembly: GCA_013397565.1. NCBI lineage: Eukaryota > Metazoa > Chordata > Aves > Passeriformes > Ptilonorhynchidae > Ptilonorhynchus > Ptilonorhynchus violaceus. Next base: position 1,545,867 of record VZRJ01001791.1, read on the forward strand.
TATCAAAGCTGAGGTCAACTTGCAATTTAAGAAAAACCTTTAATAAGGTCTACAAAATTCAATTACATAAATTTCAGTAAAACTTAGATACCCGTTAGAGGAGGTACAAAGCTTTTCCCCTGTATAAGCAATTTTTAAAATAAAGGTTTCATTGAATAAATGACAATTCAAAACAAGATGCCTTTGCAAAAATCACACATTGCCAGATTCAACTCTCAACACCCTTACTCAGCACATTTTAGATGTGCCTTTTGGGTTTTTTTTAATATGTGCTTTTGCAAAGAAACCACTAACTTTACATGCAGCAACTTGCAAGATCCTGAAAGATTTTCTGCCAAACCTCCTCTACACTACAGTGTTAATTTACCATATGAATATTCAAAGATATTCTTGAATAACTGCCAGAAGCGAACACACTCCTCTGTAGCTACAGAGCCACATCCATGCTTAGCTCACCATAGTAATGCTCTGCCCTGGGATGGAAATGCAAGGCCAGGCAAAGTTCTACTAAGACAGGAAAAAAAAAATCCCAAGAAAAAAAAGCAAGCCCTCTTGGTTACTCCAGGACACCCTTATCCTTTGATATTTAGCTGCCTAGAGCAAAGCGCAAACACCAAAATTTTCCTCGCAGATGATGCATAAAGCTCCCTTTGGCTCCTGCTTCCACATTGTTTACCCAACAATCCAAAGACAGACCTGAAATATTCACGTCAGGATGAGTTTCTGTATCAATAGTTGCAATGGGACAGATCGAAAGGTGGCACACACACCTCTACTTCACACACACACACACACTCCATGAATCCCTCAAATACTGGCAAAACCACTAAAAAACTACAACAAGAGTTTACCATGTGATAGCTAAGAAGGGAAGTTAAACAAGTCCAAGGATATCCAACCATATCTTCCACAGCTGAAGACCAGATACACACATCAGCTCAAAGCTAAAATAAGTTTGAGAACCAACAGGCTTGTTTTACACTGAACAGAGACAGCCTGCAAGGCAGAAGTAGGCATGAAGGAAAAAAAAAGTAAGATTAGATTCTGTTTTGGTCACATTTTTCATACGTTTTCAAGAGGCTAATTTTTTCATTTTAGAGATCAAAGAAGAAGGAACTCAAGGCCAAGGTGATATTTTGGACCATTATTTAACCTACCTTTACATTAAATAAGTTTATTTTCCTTAAGGATGTCATTTTAAAAGTAGTATCTTTTGCATATATATATATACACACATTTACTTGAACAGGAATTTAAAATAATCTTCAAAATTAAATATGTGGTTATTCATATTTACATTAGTTGTTTATTCTACAGAAGGAAATTTGAAATAAAACTTAAAAAACTATTTAAAGCTGAGAGTACTTATTTAACTAGTTCTACTTATTATAAAAAGAAATTATAATTATTGAATCAGCTCTTGGTAAGGTTCTAGCAAAGAAATCCTCTCACCTTGCATTAATACACTGCTCTTCATTATTGAGACATAATTAAACCAGTTTACAAAAAGTGCAGGACACTATTTTTGCACTGGAATGTTAGAGCAACAGGTAACCTATTTACAGTACAGATATTTAAATAAACAGCAGAGTATTATTTATAACAAGCTGCATGATTCTGGAAGACATGATCTAACTGACTCACCCGCTCCTCAGCTGTACTCTCACCATTCCAAGGCCTGCAGAACTGAAGGGGTGAGTGGGGGAAATGTCTAAAGACTGTTAAGGCAGGAATTCTATGTGTAGTAAAACCTGTGTCTTGTCCCCCTTGATTAAGATCCTTCAAGGATGTCTTAGTTAAAAAATAGTAATTTAACCAAAAATTCCCTTTTGTTCCTGTTTTTTGCATTAATTCAATACTTAGGTCTAAAAATAATTGTCTGCAAATTAGGGTTTATAACTCTTTTAACTATATCCACCTTACACAGAAGGTGCGAGCTCTGTATCGTACACCAATTCTCACTGAAATTTGATTTTACAATTTGTCAGACTTTCCAAAAAGGCTTTTGTGATACCTCGCAGATTCCAGACTGTAGAGTTCAATTTATTCATCCAAACAGGAGAGGTATAAAAAGAAAGGGAAAAAAATATAGCCTCTATTAAGGATACCACAATACAGATACAAAGCAGTTAAAAAAAAAAAAGTCTCACAGAATTGACACATTACTTTTCCCCCACTTATACCACATAACAGATTCAGATCAAAATCTGACCCACAGCCACAGATTCTCACCAAGATCAAATATAATTAATTTAATTGCTTTTTAAAGACTTCCAGTAACATTAGTTATCTTAATTACCATTCATCTACTCTTTTACATGATAACCTTTTGGCTCTGCTAAATTTGGGAGTGCCAAGAATGTACCATTTCCTTTTTTTCCATTGTATTGTAGATGAGAGTTGAGTCTCCAACTTGTACAGCCTCTTTACATTTTTTTGGCAGCACAAGAGGTTTTTAATAGGATAGAAAGTTAAGGTCCTTTTTGAGTGCTGGAAGACTATGAAAGGAACCTTATTACAAACAAGAATACCAGGCACACGTAATATCTTAGGAGGAACAAAACCCCTTTTTCTGCCTCCTGCTCTCCATCACTTAGGAGAAAAAGAGTTGTGCACACTTTGGTATGAAGGGAAAAAAATTGTCAGATTCGTGAGCATAAGGACCCAAATCCATAAGAAAATAGACTTTTCCAACTGGAGGAAACAAGTTTAAAGTTCCAATTCATTTCACAATTTCTCTCCTCCTTCCCATGCCCACACAAATTATGCAGAATGCTTTCGTAATCGTTGCACTTCTCTAGTCCACATAAATTTTTGTCTCAGATGATCACTATATACATTACCATCTTTCAACATTGCAGTGTATCCCAAGAATTCGTGTTGTTTAACCCCTTCCTTCTTTCCGCAGGCAGCAAAATGGAGTTCGACTGAACATTATATTTGCATCAATTTTTAGTATATGGGAACAAATATAAGTTAAAGCCAGAGACTGCAGGGCCAAAATAAGAAGCTATAACCAAAGGAAGTGAGAACTAGCATGGAATATAAATTAATCAGCAAAACATTTCTAAGCAGTCTTCATTTTTCTTAATCAATTTATTTGAACATTATATAGACACAGTCCATTTTCACCACTTGACAAACAGCTTCTGCTCCCTCCCAGCTCCCCCTGCCCAACAGCACCTGGGAAGTACTGTGGAAGAAAGGATGCATCACAACTTCTACAGCAACAACCAGCAGCAAATATAGATATTTTATTTTCTTTTCTGCCCAAATCACCTTAGAACCAAATCCTCCGTCCAGTACATTATACAACATGAACTAATTCTTCCTAGGCATCTCCAAAGTTTTGCAGTGCATCCCATTTCCTCCAAAGGCCATTCAACAGATCTGGACTATTTCAGAGAGGACTTTACTGTCAATCACAGACCTAATCCTGAAACTAAATTTGATCAACTACACTAAGGCCACTGAATCCTTTAAGAATGAATACAGCAGCCCAAGACCTCTTCAATATTGTATTGCAAAAAGACAGTAAAATCAAATTTGACATGCCTACAATAGGTCAGGGCTTTTAGGACCCTTCACTGCTTTCACACTAGTTTTCTGAGTGCTAAAGGCAGCCTGCCAGTTAATACACAAAGAAACCTCTACAACACATGTGATATTTTGCCCAGAACACAGAAAATATATTGGCATTGAATTATGTTCTTTATACATAAAGCCACAAGCTATGGGATTCATCACATTATATGCTCCTCTTCTACCCTAGCTCTTACTGAAGAAAATTTATCTGCCTCAGAAGTGGACATTACATGCTAGAGTGATCCCTGACCTAACCCAGTAACCTCTAATTTAGGTGTAGCATCAAGTGAACCAACAAGAGCAACATTAAAAGTAGCTGCAAAACGCAAGAGCTCCTGCAATGTGAAAGTGCCCTGGAGCAGAAATACCACACTCACATTCCTCTTTGGGGCAGAGCTGCACTTACTGACACAAAGCACACAGCATGAGATTCCTGTGGGATTTGGGAACTTCAAGGACAGCAACATCACCCAGGAAGTAATCAAGAACCAGACCTCAACTGCGCCAACCACAGCATGCCACATCGTTCACTTCATGATTGATCACACATATGAATGAATGCAACACAGAGATCATAAAGCTGGGAGACATTCGACCAGGATAACCCCACATAATGCCTCTATAAGCACACCTGTTCCCTCAATGCCAGATGCCAGAGCACCACCATGCCCAAGCTAGAACATTCTGTACTGTGCATACCCTGTATCACAGCTCAGCACCCACTTTTGCACCAGGCAAACTGAGGAAATAGCTCTCCAAACATAACCCTCACATTTCCTCCAGGCAAACATGGACTCAACCTCTTGTCAAAGGGTCCCTCATTATCTACGTGGTGACTTATTTCCCCTCTATATACAGCCCTAAGCTGTCCTCCTTTCTAAGCATCTCAACTATTTGGACTCCGACACTGGCATAAGTATCATGACCATTATCTCATCTCAGGTAAACAACTACAGCAATGACATCTCTTTTTCCTGCAATAGGGTTTTGTTAAAAGAAATGTATCAGACCTGTCCCTGTGCACGGGCCAGCCCCCCTTGCAACACAATGGCTGTTTATCATGATAACACTATGTCCTTGCAACCATTACCAGGGCTGGTGGGCGGATGGTTGCCAATATGGGCAACGGAGGGGTTTGTTGCAGTTGTCTTATTTTGGGGAAGAAAAAGGAGAGCAATGCTCCTTTTCTCTAGCTCTTGATTAATGTCCTTACAATGTCTTTCTCCTGGAGGAGGGCTGGAGGGAGAGGGTAGAGAAATCAAGACTTACTGCAAACCTGCTCTTCCACTTAGACCAGCATCTTTCAGCATCAAGTTTTCCAGAATTTTAGAATCATTTGTTGGAAAAGACCTCTAAGAGCATAGAGTCCAACCATTAAACTAGCACTGCCAAGTCCACCACTAAACTCCTCTTTTTGGCCTACAGCTTTGGACATGATCATTAAGCAGTACCTCTCCAGTGCAGAAACACACAAAAACAGTGTCCCCTCAGTAATTACTGCTCTCAGTTCATTTTCCAGCAAGTCTTCTCTGTACAAATATTCACAGACATACCTCTGCAAACAACCCTGACTTCACTGGAGTTATCTTCTGTGAAAATGATCTAAAGCAGCAACTAAATACTTGAGGATTCCTTTTTTCCTTCCCTGCAAATGCCTGCCAGGACATGGAGGTGAAGCCAAGGAGGCAACAGAGTCCAGTAGCAAAAAAAGTTATGACATCTTCCACCTGTTTCACTAGATTTTCAGACTGTCTCAAATTGCCGCCTGTTCACAGCACAGAGGAGATGCTGCCTGAAAAAAACAGAAAGAGAGGGGGCCTCAGGTGTCAGCACAGAGCTCCGCCACACCTCAGGACATGGTCCAGGACCAGGACATGTGGGAGTCAGCACTGCCTCATTCATCCCTCTACCATACCAGGTATGGGGCACACCAGGCATCATCATACCAGGATGAGGGCAGGAAAGGAAAAAAAAAAGTATCCCCAGCTCTTCTGCTCTTGCCCGCAGTGCACCACACATTGAGGCTGTCACTGAAGTCTTCCTTCAAATGGAAGAAAAACTATGAAGTTGAACAAAGCAGAGGAAGTAACAGAGCATGCATACACGCACACACAAAAAAAGCGCAACTTCTGGGAAGAGCACAAGTACATTTTCCAAAAAGAAAGGCTTAGAGCTTTTTAGTTTATTTTGGGCAATTATTTTTAACTGCATATCATGCTCAAAAATTATTATCCTTATACTCGGAATTGAACAGGACATCTATTTTTAAATATTATTCATTCACACACAAGTCATCCCCAGAGACAAGACAAATAATAATAAATCAATGCCATGAACAAGCACAAAGTCACTCTGGCTGCAAATTAGCCTGGTTGGCCATTCTATGCTGCCATCCTATTTTACATACAATCCAGGGGTGCATGTGCCACAAAGCCTTTCCTTTCTAAAACAGACATCTCATGAGACTCAAGATCCCACATTTTAAATCCAGTTAAATGCTCCAAAGCATTTTCTTTCAAGAGCAAATTCTGCCAGCCAAACCAGCTATATACATTGAGGCAAGTTTATACACTCAGGCAGAGAGCAGGCTAGCATATTTTATCTATATAAAACAAAGTCTTAAATTAAGAGGTAAAATATCCCAGTCTCACAACTGATAGTAGACCACCACTAGTGCTAACAGGAGATGGATGAGCACAGAGTTTTCTTCAGTCCAGTACAACACACTCTTCCAGTTTGTTCCATCTATTTTGGGGACTGTTTAATTTATACAGTGCAACACATGAAAATGGCATGTTATCACCCAGACCCTGTCCCAGCTGATGCCCCAGACATGCCTGGCTGTGGGATCTCACCTTCCCCACTGCATTTCTGGCATTAATTTCACTGTTTCTCCAAGAGGAAAAATGAGTCCCAAACTAGCAAAGTGTGATCACCCCCAAAAGCAACCCATTTCACAAGGCCAGGTATTGTTCTTTCATCCTATTGCACACACCCTTCCCAAAGGGAGGCAAAATGCTTGAGTGAACACAGCTTCCTTTTTTCAGATATGGTACCCTACAACACACAAAGAGCTCTGTCACATCACAACCCTGTTGTGCATCTTGCTCAAAAATAACTGATCTTGTAAACCAAAGAGAGTTTGAGGGTTTTCAATTAGAAAGACTTTGTCTGTTTGTTTTTCAAAGTCAGAAAAGGTACATTCTGTCTCTGCATTTTCTTCAAGGAGATGAACACACCCAACACTGTTAGTCACTATGTAAGCAAAGTAACTACTATCTTTTACCAATGATGAAATATTTAACGCTGTCTGCTGAGAAGGGCAAGTTATTTACCATGTAGTGACAGAAAACCCACTTCGGCAGATTACAGGTAGAGAAGGTCTCAAAGTCAGGAAATTCTTAGCTCAAGGATTTGGAAAGACAAATAGCCTTCATGATTTAGTACAGAAATTATTTCCCCTCTTAAAACAAATGTGAACAACAAAATACAGTTTACATGGAATTCATTAACTTCAAGTTTCCCAAGTTTTAGGAACCACTTACTTCATTACAGCCTAAATGAAAACCTTTCTAAACAGCTGCTTTAGATTAAAAAAAAAAACTAAAAAAATTTGGTTTCTCAAGTCCATGCCTCACTTTTCTCCAGAGGAGAGTCTATGTAAAGACCCTGAAAATTCAGTCCCGAGACTTCATAGGAGGTGCTCCCTCCTGCCATGTATACATGGATGTGTAAGAAGGATGAAGACAGTGCATCAATCCTTTTGGCATAAAAAGGCATTTGTCCAAATTCTGCAGAGGTGTCATTCAAGAAGAGGCTCTGCAGGAGGACTGAAGACAACACTGCAGCTGATGCAGCAGTCACGCCATCCCTGCGTCTCAACAGCTCTCTAAGCCTTGACTGATCCAGTTTTCTTGGATAAGAAAGGACAAGCACGGAAACAAGTCACAAACTGATGCCATCAGTTTCCCAATGCCAATAAATAGAAGAAAAAAGTTTTCCAGCTGGTGGTATGATGCACCTGGGCATTGGAAGCTTCTTGCTAGCACTGGAATATGTTTGCAAAAACTTCACCTCTATTCCTCTATGTTTCATGTGTTGCTCTTCACCGGGGAGGGGAAAGAAGAGGGAAACAGGGATCTGCAGGGGCAGCAGTGCAGAACATCAGGTTAGGAGTCTGACATCTACGGACTCCGTAAAACTTCACTAAAATTACGAATAGCAGAGTTCTTTCAACCTCCTTTCTTTCAGTACTGATTCTCCTGTAACCAAGGAACTTTCTGTTAACATTCAGAGGGCAAATAATGAACTTGAATTGGGTTTCAATAGCCCAACACAGAGTGGTATGATTTGTGACAATGGACACAACCCCATTCGAACTCTTCCCTCCTCCTTTTCCATTTTGAACATGCTGATTGCGCACTTAAGTATTAAATCACTTCCATATTAATACAATCATCAACATTTAACATATCCTATCAGTGTAATCTTCCAAAAGTATGTCTCACGACTTTAAAAAATTCTCAAATATCTGGTGAAACCAGAACAGGGGTTGGCAGGGGTGGGGGTGGGTGTTTTGGTAAAAATGCCCTTTTGTCCTGAATTAGCTCAATGCTCCCAATCTCAGTGAGGCAGTGAAACACAGCATCCTCACCAGCAAGTACCTGGGCACTGTCTGACACTGTCAGACAACTCTTCTGCACAGATTATAAAGTGTGTAAGTGTACTTTGAGTATGAAGACCAGAGCAAATACTTCACATCTGTATTGTGACCTTTAATAACTCTCTGATTAAACTTAATAAATTCTATTCTAAATGAAAAGCGTGTTAAATAATTTAAGAAAAAAAAAAATTTTAAGCTCAGTAAATCAAACCAACAAGCTCTAAGCAGCCAGGCCCAAGAGAAAAATTCCTGAGCACAGAGGAGAAGCATTCAGAGCAAAACGATTACACATCACTATCCCAGAGAGAGCAAAACTAAATTCAGAAGGACACCGAGACTTTCTCAACAAAAGACTGGGGAAGCTGAAAGATGCACGGTGTTAACACAGTATGTTCCCATGAATTTCCACAAGAAGTCTCATCCAAGAACAAGATGTACATGTAGAAAACAGGAAAAAAAAAAAAAGGGGCAGTGAACTCTCTCTGGAACTGATTTATGCTGACCATAGCTGTTGTTCATTATAGAGCTATAACAGAAGTAAAAGCCTTGAAAGAAGCAATAGAAAGGTTTTGGTCTGTTGACATTTAAATACTACTTTGTATTAACAGAAGAGAATAAATAATCATATTTTATAATATAACTATTAAAACAACACAGAAAGCAAAAGGCTTCGCTCTATTCCCAGTGTGCTCCCATAAAATGTTCAAATAAATCCCCATTTGTTATTCACGCACAGACTGCTGCACTCTGCTCATCCAGGATAGTGTGGTAAATTAAGAACCAAAAAAGCTAGCAAAACATTTCAGAAGTTACTCATCATACCACTTTCCTCTGATCAATAATTTGCAACATAACATTTTAGGAGCATTTTCCATCTTTGGTCCTCTGCCATGATCTAAATTAGGAGGGGGGCAAAAGCCACATTTCAATGCTAAGGAAATAAAAGCAGAGTACATGCAAACTAACTAAAGTTATTTGTGGAATGAATTACAGAGACCCATCAAAGCATGTTCCTTCACGGCTTAATTGCATGTTTCTCCACAGCTAAATGCATAAGCCATTGACTGTTCTCATATGTTCATCCAATTCCTCTACAAAATCTTTCAGTTTTTGGATGGTGGGTCCTCCTGGCTTATAACAAGGTGAGGGGAAAGGATGTTGAAGTCCAGAAGGGAACTTCATTATCAATTTATGCCTGAAAAGTACTGCTGTACTGATCCCTATACTGATCATCAAAATAACGTTGAGATGATGCGTATCCTGTCATGTAGCCAGATCCTTTCCTACCATCATGCACCCAGTGGTTTTGAGACAGAAGTTGGTCTTTTACTGAAACAGTAAAAATCACCGTCTCCCACCAGATACACATTCAGCAGCTCTTCACCCATTCTTCCACATCAAGCAGAAGACCCACACATCTGAAAAGGTGCTAGGCTGCTAGAGAATGCTTCCCCAGCACAGCAGCTGCCTCATTACAAGAGGAACTACAATTAAGCTCCATAATTCTCAAGTTATTCCTCTCTGGCATCTCAACATGTTTAATAATGCATCTGTCCCATGCACTCAACAGATTAATGAATATCTAAAAATGCAATTTATTAAAGAGTGAACATATTTCTGAGCATAAGAAACCTTCAGAAGGTCACTGTCACAGGTGTAGATGTATAATTTCCCCACCGATCATTAGCATCCTCTGCATGGCTGCAGGTCTCATCCAGAGCTGGTCAGACCACCAGAGAGAAGATGCAGCCCAAAACACACCCACACTCAACCCTGTCCTAGGCTGAAAGAACTGCCATCACCCTCCCTTAGAGCTGACCATCTTCCAGCAGCCTCCCCACTGCCAACCAGTCCAGGCCCAGCCTCTGCAAGCACCATTCACAGCCAACTGCTCAGATATGCACCTGGAGTCAGGGACAGTGACTCTGTCCCAGCTGGTCCCTCAGCCCCTACCTGCTGGTCACACAGATAAGTGACAATAAAATATAACTGCAAGTGTTCGTATTTCAGGTCTTTTTTTTTTTTTTTTTTTTGCTCCACTCAGGGCTGAGCACAATTGAGGCCCAGTAATCAAAGTTTCTCCTTTTACTCTCTCCAAGGCAGTACCAGGTGGATGTCTTTTCAAAGAAAAGGCTCAAAGACATCATATCCTAATAAATAAATAAATGGCAGTTTGACTCCTCCTTCTTGATAGCAGATGTTTCACTGACTTTGCAGCTGGGTATATTTACAAATCAGTAGTTCCTTGCCTCATTCCCAAAACTAAAGCTTGCAACAGAGCCCTACCATTACTTCTGTCAAACCCACAGATTCCAAAGGGCTGTTCTATTTCCTTAGGCCATCATTTTTGTTGCTACCGTTAAAACTCCCAGCCTTCTTTTGAGAATATACTGTCACTTTCTGAAATTACAGTTCAGCTGCATCCCCAGAACACACAGGGGGAGGGGAGAAAGACATAAAACAGACTTCTGACAAGGTATGGGGCACTATAACTTATTTCATCAACACAATAAGGAGTCAGACAATGAAACTCCTCCCTCCCACCTCAAGATGCTTAAACCCTGTTATTCATTCTTCAGACTGTTATTAAGGCATCCAAATAAATGCAGTTCTCCACAACTTTGTGCTAGGAGTACCTCAGTTTCCAAGAGAGGTGGAGTCAGCTTTACTTTTCTAATTGCGCATTTTCCTTTGAAAGAGGGATACTGTGCAACACATGAAAAGCAGATCATGTGGGTTCTGAGCACACCAATCCACACTGCTACCTGGCAGCAGAGCGGCTACACTGTCCTAAAACAACATCAGTTCAGCTCAAGCCCGCATGCTCTTCCACACCTATGCTGATGTGCCTATTCCTCACTTTTATTCAAAAGATTTTAATAACAATACTTCCCTACTCTCCCCTACTCACAAGACTCAACCCCAATTGGTTGTCAATTGGTTGACAAGTGCAACCATGGACAAGTGATCCTCCTAGGAGAGACAGTCTAGAGGAGAATCAAAATTAGGAGCAGTTACTGAGAGGTATTAAGACAGCACAGTTAATTCTTTGCTAAGCAGCCCAATGCTGTGAGCTTTAAGAATTTCTTTGCACACGATAATATTTTCATGATACTGTATGAGAATCTTCCTTCTTTCCCCAGACCTGAGGGCAGAAGGGGGAAAAAAGCTTCAAAGAGTGCTGGAGGAGGTGTAGACAGGAACTCCATATTGCACCTGGTCTGCCTCTCACGCAGGCACCCCTGCTCCTCAGGATTCTCATCAGTGGGGGGTCCCACACCAGCAGCAGCATCTCTCCCCACCAGCTTTCAGACCTCTTTGGAAACACTTAACACACTGCACACGGTGCCTCACACAGCAGCTCTTGCTCAGAATTACATCTTCATTTCTTGGCAGAGCACGTGCAAATCAACGGGCTGCTTTTATGGTTTGGGTTGGTTTTTTTCCCCCCTCTCTGAAGAGCCTCAATTTCTATTCCAAGGCAGAGTCGTGCTTCAAACGCATGGAACAGCATATGTTATTTCCTCACCTACCAATCAAGATGCTAGAAGACACCAGCCTGGTACTTCTATATCTGTCGTTTCATAAACGCTAGGCAATACCCTAGAACTGTCTTCTTTGCAGCATCCAATCTGTCCCCATCACACAGCCCAAGAAAAGGAAGTGATACAGTTGACAGAAAGGAGCCAGGCTACTGCAACTGAAAGGTTTAGTCTTTAAAAAGTCATTTCAGTGGCTAGAAACAAGGAGAACAAATTTGTCACTTGTCTTTAACACCCTGTCCACACACACTCTGCACCAATGTCCCTCAAGAATTCATATAGTGCAAAATCTGGCCACGCCAACTCTACAGCCACTTGACAGAGTCCTAAGGGTCAACCTGCAACCATGACAACTCCTGACAATTTCACACCGATGGAGCCAAAATGGTAAACGGGAAGCAGCGCATTTGGCCTGTAGTTATCTGGCAGCGAGAGGCACAACTAAAGGAACTGGTTCCAAAGGCAACATGTGGCACCATGGGGCAGGGAGATCCCAGGAGCTCCCCAGGAGCAACGGGGCTGCCAGCCAAGTAAGTGTTACTTCATGGAACAGACAGACAACAGCAGCAGTTCTCAGAATAAGCCTTGCCCCAAAACTCCAAAGCTAAGTTATAATTTCTCAAAGCAGTCTTTCAGTCAAATATATTTAATGTAATTAAAAATGAAAGGTAGCTGAGGAGAATTAAGTTCCCCTCAATTTAGAGAGAGCTCATATCTTAAAATGCACCAGAGGCGCAATCTTCTAAAAATGTTTTTCCTGCCACATCTTACTGTTTAATTATATATTACCATTCCAAGCTACCATGACAGATTTTAAAGTGAGTTTGTCTTTTTTCCATAATTAATCACAGCAAAGACTCATCTGTTCTTCAAGCTCAGTGATGACAGCACAGTTTTCACCACTGTAAGGCAATCATCCCACAGCATTCCTTCCCGAAAGCTATTGCAATGAGAAAAGCTCACCTATCTGCACAAGATGCCTTTCAAAGATATAAATCAGCTCCATATACATTACTTCATACTACAGGTAAGTAAAAAAAGAAAAACTGCTTTTCCATAGCAAGCCATTATACAGACACACAAGCATAACACAGGCTAATAATGTTAAATAACACTAATTATAAATATATAAACCTAACAAAACCATCCAGGAACAAGCAGCCCACCCACTAAACACCACTCAGCCACCAGCATCCACCACTGGCACAGGATGAAGGAAGGCAAACAGATTGTTGGTCTTTCTGAGAACAAAAGGCAGTTTCCTTTATAAATACCATAGCAAAAAGTTATTTTGTAGGCAGCTTTGGTCACCATCAAATTCTACTCTAAGCACAGAAGACGTATCTTCAAAAATAACTTGTAGCTACATGTAGATCAGTGCTAACAAACTACTTAAGCAAAGAGGAGCCACATCCAAAACAGAAAATAATAAATGCTAATTGGACAACAATTTTTCAATTTATTTTTTTTTTTGGTATCACAAGTCACAGAAGTGATACTAAGGGCATAGAAAATCTCTGCTCTGGAAAAATCAAGCACTTACCACTTATAACAGATTATAGCACATTCATTTAAAGTTTTCTTGCTGACCACTGAAGGAAAAAGTATTTCCAGTATAATCAATAACATGCAAAGATGTCCATTCAAAGTGTTTCATCCTTCATTCTTTCAGTTTGAACTCCCCAAAGAAGGAATTAGATACTTGCAAAATTACTTTTTCCCATCTGTGAAATCCTGTGACACGCACCTTTTCTATTTTTTGTAAAAGCAACTAACAGAAATCCTGTTAATTGATTTTGATTGCTCTATAGAAAACTTATTATTTTCTGCAGTTCTCCTACATCCTTCACATGCTACATCGGTAGCTTCTCAATTACAAGTCTAAGAAAAAATTACATAGCTTGTTCTGCTAATAAAAACAAGCATAGATGGGCCCCACACAGCCCTGAGTAGGCATAAAACTTCGTGTCTTAATACAGTCTCCTAAGAGTGACTTTAGATCAAAGCTTAGGTTTTCAATAACCAACACACTGTGTGTATTGACAGTGCCACCTTTATGGCTTTCTAGCTGCTTCACAGTTTTATAAAGCAAGATAACTAAAGCAGCAATGACTACAAAAAAAGACAATATATTCAGCTGACAGGCTGCTAAAGACTGAAGTTTACATTTGTATCCTAATATTTAGAAACATTTTTACTACTACCACTCTTTGTTAAGGTCTGACCCAGAAAGATTCTGGCATTTCAAATTATAATTTTCTTCCAAGCTACAACCACGATTTAGCCATGGATCTTAAACATCACTTTTAGAATATGAACGTTTAGAATATGAACGTTTTTAAATAACCACAATATCCTGAGAGCTTGGTGATCTGTTCAGAAGAGATGAAAACAAACATTGAAATAGACAGACAATTTCCCAGGAGAGCACAGTGAGAGAAAGTGATCTCTACACAGGACATTATACCTCTATCTTCTTTTATTTACAAGAATAGAGTCAACTGCTATCAGTATTCTTATTTAAAAATGCATAGGAATAATAAACACTAAAAAATATTATGACATATTAAACCACTTGATCACATATTAAATCACTTAAGAGAGTTCTTCACCCACTCTAAGTGGTTTTTTTTTATTTTATTTATTCAGTGAAAATATTAAATGCATATTTGCATGTGCTCTCTAATCCAAGTGTTAAGAGACTTCCCATATCATGGGTGCTAAGAACTTACAGAGCAGCAAGAAACAGAACAGCACATGATTGTCTGTTTCTGATCTCTTGAGGCTCAAAAGCCAGACTCCTTAGTTACCCCAAATATTAGTAAGCTATAAGATAACACTTCTATAGTATTTCAAGTCATTTAGATTAAAAGCATTTCATGCCAGAGAAATCTTCCCAGGAAAAAAAACCTCAGTTTTCCTTTCTAAGTATCAAAATTAGCATTCTCTTTCCAAGACATCTAGGAAAATATTAAAATTAAAATATTTTCTTCTCAGTCCTGACAACTAGCCTTGAATTTGCCTATTTCCTAAGTCACCTGTACTTAGGAAACCTCAGCCCTTTCATTAGGAAAACCCTTCCAGAGATTTACTTGTAGTGAATGGTTCAGATCTGAGCTACTGAGTAATAATTTACTTGAAGAAATCACACATCCAGATCCAAACCAGTGTAATATTTAGAAAAAATTATTTAAGATCAGTCATCACTCATCATTTTTAATTTAGTGCACAAATCTTTCAACATTGTATTAAAATTTACAGCATTTTCTTGTTAACACAGAAGAAATTTAAAGTGGTTGTAACAGCAGATTTACAATCATCTGCCCTAACCAAAACAACAGAACTTACTGTACAATTTGTTCATTTCATGAAAAACCTTCAATACATCCATGTTTCCTCACATATCCTATAAAATTGGAGTACTTACATACACATATGCATACAAACTGTCTGCAAGCTATCCCCAGACTCAAAGCCCTTTAAGAGGTGCTGACTACACACTTAACAATCAAATGAAGTTATGTGCACAGGTTCCAGAGTAACATCAGAAAAACATCAGGAAGAAAAACAACACTACAGAATTCAAGATGAAAAACCCACAAGCATCTGCTTCACACACTGCACTTCCAGAAGTTAAGAGGAAGATGGCCTGAAAGAGAAGGTCTAAGAAACAAACTATTCGAACACCAGATTCAAACCCACATCCTATGTAATCTGACCAATACCAAATCACGAGCAACCGAAGAGCTACAGTTTTTAAGGTATGGAACATTTAAAGAAACTCCACTGCTAGGTTTGCTAGATATCAAAGGAAAATCTTTTGATAAGAGCATTTTTCATTTAAGAAGGAAAAGGGAGCCTGTGAGGCTGAGGAAGTGAGCATCCAGTCTCTGAACGGAGCACAAATTTCCACCAAGGTTTAAACAACTCACAGTTGTCCCGCCAAAACCTCTGTTCTCCCCCTGTTAAAATGAGGGTACCTCATTACCCACCCCAGCATCCCTTAGAGCCTCAGGAGACCTCAACACACTACAACCAAAGTCCACACTCTTCCAATAACCTTCAGATCTGTTACATGACGGTTTTGCTGGAGGAAATGCCTGAGCGAGAAGCCTTAGACAACTGTTTTACATTAAGGAGGAAGTACATTAATTCACTGCATGAGTACTACTGCAATACACTTTTAGGAGGTACAGTGTTGGGGCCACAGTTACCATTTTCAGTATCTGAGAATAAACACAAAAGCTACGAACACAAGGTTGCATAAGAGCACTTTAAGCACATGGTTATTTACAAAAGGAGAGGTAATTACAATGCAGGAGGTGGATTCCAAATAAACAGACTTGACTAATACTGATCGAAAAAAAAAAACCAGAAACCAACAAACCCAGAGACCTACAATTACTATTAGTAACAGCAGGGGAGCTGCACGAACAGCCTCAGTCACTCGCTGTACTACCAATATATGCTCAAATAAACAGCTGGACAAGCGTTCTGTTTAAAACTGCAAGCTTATGTCAGAAGCTGTGTAGAGCAGAAGAGAGGAAAACACCGTTCCCCTCGACAGCTTACCTGATCTGGACTTAATGATGTCGCTGAACTCGCTGTGTCCCCCGCCAGGTCCTTCCTCCGGGTCAGAGACACGGGCCATGCTCGTGGGCTGCGGTGTGCCACGGGCAGAGCCTAAATCCGTCGGGAGAAGGCTCCCATGGAGGGCCCCAGCTCGGCACCTACAGCACAGGACCAGGAGCAGAAAGGCATGATAACTCCACGGGCTACGCCAGGTGTGACTCCGCACGCGAGGTGAGGGATCGAGGTTTGCCGGCCATGCCCACGCGTGCTGCAGGGCAGCTAACCGGCCACTCGCTGTGCCCCTGCCGCGGGACACCTTATGGTACCATTTAAAAAGCGGGATGGCCCTGCAGGTGCTGCTGGCCAGCTGAATTTCCAGCCGCGAAAGCCAAGTTTCACTCACTCTTGGGCGACAGGGCGCCCCGTGCCCAGGCGCGACCCTCAGAGGGGCAGGACATGGCCCCGGCCGCGGCAGCACCGCCACCACCCGTCACCCAGCTGGCACCAGCCGGGACAGCCCCGATCGAGGGGGAGGCAAAGCGAGGGAGCTCCGCTCCAGTTGGGCTGGGGCGTGTGCCAGCGGGAAAGGGGGCACAGGCAGGCACGCTCCTGGCCAGCCCAGGGCGCGACAGCCACGTGTGGGCGAAGCCACGCAGCCCCTCTCCCGCGTGGGGGAAGCGCAGCCCCGCGGAGCAGGCCCCACACACGGCCCCGTGCATGCCCAGCCGCCCCGGCAGAGCCGCCGCCCCCGCTCCCCCGGCGGGGATTTTGACCCGGCAGCCGGCCGGGCGTGCCG
Organism: Ptilonorhynchus violaceus; assembly: GCA_013397565.1. NCBI lineage: Eukaryota > Metazoa > Chordata > Aves > Passeriformes > Ptilonorhynchidae > Ptilonorhynchus > Ptilonorhynchus violaceus. The sequence goes on from VZRJ01001791.1 coordinate 1,563,025, forward strand.
GCACCTCCTCCCCGCGGGGTG
>VZRJ01001791.1:1563570-1587348 GCA_013397565.1 Ptilonorhynchus violaceus
CCACCCCCGGGGCCTTCCCAGCCGCACCTGTGCGCTCCCGCCTCTACTCCTGCGCCTTTCCCTCCCCACATAAGCGCAATCGCGCAGCACTTCGGGGGTGAAGCGCCACGCGGCGTCCCATGAACACCGAAGTCAGGAAGCCTGACAAAATCTGAGGAGCACTTAGGACGTTTACAAACAGCCGGAAACAACTCTCCCGAAACCCGCCCGCTTTGGCCAGGTGTCTGTGCCTCATCTCACGGGGTCACTTGGCAGTGACAACTCCTGCGTGGTTTTCGGCTGGGCAAGCAAGGAACAGTATGGATCAATAAAAATGTGCTGGATGCAGGGTGTCTGCAGTAATTTTTGATGTATGAACAGACACAAATGCTAGTAAAGTATTTAGCTGACACTAATTAATTTATTGCCACATTTGCAATCTGGGAATGAACTTACGTTTGCGCAGGCAAGTAATCCATGCTCACCTGTACTGTGAGGCTGCAGAACACGTGGCCTGTATTTATCTCAGTAAGCATTCGTCTGAAGTTTCAGCAATATCAGAGAGAAACTGTAGCTGAGTAATTCCTCAGTGCTACCCACCAGGCCTCAGGCCATCCAGCCCAAACTGTTTTCAAGGTCAGATTCATTCCCAGCACCGAGTACCTCACCACCCAAATAACAAAGGCCAGCAGTCTGCAGGAAAGGAGGTGAAGAGTTTATTAGCTAGCAAAAGGAGGAAGCCCCAGCTTGGCAACATTCTTATTCTGTATCTCCAGGTGAACAGAAGTTGGTAGCAATGTGAAATGAGGAAGATTTGTCTATAAAAGTCTTTTTTCTCACCAGTATACAGCTCATGGATTTACTAGGCACTACAGATAACAAGAGTAAACAATGACTATGTGCATTTTTGCCTAACCTAACTTTGATATTTACCCATACTTTACTATGTCCCTCAAGGGAAAAAAAAGATACCTCGAAGAAACAAACATGCTACCTATAAATTATCTTTTGTCTCTGTATTGCAGCATGGAAGGCCTTGCAGATAGTGTGCTATATTTTTGCATTTCAAAGAAGCCCTAAAAATGAAGATGCTTAGTTTGGATCACACCACAGATTTCCTTGGTGATTCAGTGCAAATTAGTTAATTCATCCTTGATCTGCTTAATCCAAACCACTGCATGAAGTCATTAATGGTTCTTACTTATAAAAGGATAATAATAATGGGTTGAAAATTTTTGATGACGGGAGTTGTGAATCTATTGAGAATTGCAGCTCATGGATGACAAACACTATAAAACCACAGACATCGATACCTATCAGTGTCTAACTGTAAGGCAGCTCTGAGCAGTAGGCTGGATTTCTTGGAAAGGTATGGTTTGTGCTTATGCCTATTTATTCACATTACACTGAAAAACCTGTACTGCAAACATGTTTGTGGTTAGAGAAGCATCACTTGTTGCCTGCTGCTGCCTTGCTGCTCTTGACTGGCTTATCTGCCCCATCCCATGCATTCCCTCTGCCTGCTGGATTTTCAATGCCCAGTACTGAAAAAACACCCACAATCCAGATGGAAATCCACAATCCAGATGTAACCCAGCTGCTTTTCATACAATTCAAGGGCCATATAAACCCATGTAACCCAGTGCCTGCTCAAGAGTCAGCACAGATGGAAACTCATTTCTCACTGCTGGGTATCTCACAGCAATGCAGGGATAGGGATCCCAAAGAACTGCATTGCTTTGCCTAATGCAGGGAAATGCTAAGTGGAAAAAAAAGCCCTTTCCTTTGTAGGCTGCACTGAGGAGATTAGTCCTTTCACAGAGGTTACCCAAGACTGCTATCAGGTAGCAATAACTTTGATTGCTAAAAGCTGCAGTCAAGCTGATAAGCAGGAGGGGAGAGCTGCTATATCCCATTTCAAATCTCTGTGTTTAAGTCCAGGGTCCCAATTTTTATAATCTTGCTCTGAAAGCACCTAGAAATTATTTCTCAAAGAGAGACACATTTCAATTTAACCCAAAAAGCATTTCACCTTTTTTTGTTTTCTTTTTTTTTTCCTGTTTTAGACAGAAGTAGCATCATTATCTTCCTTTGAACTGCAAACTGCCAACAGAAGAGCAAGAGAATAACGAGGCTGCACACTACCTCAAGAAAGCAGGTGAATTTTTTTTCCTCATGTGTTTCAAACATGCCTCTCTAAAGAGCCATCCTCACTCTGCTGTTGATCAAAGCCTGAGTTTTCTGAGCTAGTTGTTTAGACTACAGGCTTTTCATGCAATGGCTATAATTTATGTAGATACACATATATATATATCTAATATATAATTTTTATAGGGTATTTAGGCACAACTCCATCGGGGGAAAAAATGGAAACACCCCAACCTTGAATATTCTGTACATGTATATGCTTTAAGTGTCTCTTATTTTTTATTCCAGTGATTGTCAGAATTAGAAAATTACGACTAGCACAATTTTAAAGTCAAACAACAAAGCCTCCACCCAGTTGTATCCATCTACAAATCTACATCCATCTACAAATATCTTGGGTGCTGCAGACTATTAATGTCACGTGGATTGTGTGGTACAGCTTATTTTTCTGTATATGCGGAATAAAATAGGAAAATAAAGGAAAGACCATTAACCCCTTAGATAACGTTAAGAAAGACAAGGGGAATACAGAAAAAGAAACAGTGAAGAAAGGGGCGGGGAAGATGTGAGGCCCTTGAACTTTGACCAAAGTAAATAAATACTTTATTCCTTGGTGCATGAAAACAATGCTGTTGTGAGGCTCTGAGCTCATCTTACCTTGTCTCCTTCTCTTTTCTTTGTTCTTCACATTTCTGTCTTCAGAATACACTCATAATTGACAGGATTACAATATAACTAGGAATTCTGTGTATCTCATTCCCTTGAGATTGACTGCTATAATAATGCATGTGCCCATTCATCAATGTTTTGTCATAATTTCAGAAAACCATTCCGTATTCAGGAAGACAGGAGATACCAAAAGGATTTCTTTGTAAGTAGAGCATCTTTATTGCCCTTTTCTGCATAGCCCATCATGTTGTCACTCTCAGTTATCAGATCAGGCAGGCTGTTACTCAGCAGACATATTTTTCCTGCAAAACTTGCATCTGAATTCAAGTTAACAGCTCCTTGGTGCTTTGGTGCTGATGTACTGCACTAACCAGTTAGTACAAATACCTTACTATTTTCGTTATCTCTAATCTGAGGAGAAAAATATATAAAAAGACTTATTAAATAAACGTTCTCTCTCTGTATGTTCCTTTTGTGAGAAAAATGACCATGGTTTTCTAAAAGCTTGCATCAGTTTTATCTACAACTTCTTTGGCAGTACCTTTGAAAGATTTCAGTACATCAGGCTAACATAGCTGGTTTCTCATCCTTTCTTCTGCTGTAATCTAAGAGCTTTAGAGTTATCTTTATTATTCAAGTAAGTATCTGATACTAAAATATTCAAATTCAGCACAATTTTTAAAGGTGGGGCAGCATTTTCTACCTTTAACTTTATAGGATGGGATCTAATTTTAATGTTAAATTGCTTATTTTTACTGCAAGGTCAGCTGCCCTTGTGTGCAAGCTCCTTGTGAGCTCCTCCAAGAATATCAACATAGCTTAAGAAATTCAACACTGTTCTGCTACACCAAGTTAACCATACATCAGCAGTTACCAGGTGCAGAGAATGAGAGGGATGGACTGAGGCAGAGGGCAGCAGAAATCATGATAAAGACACCAGCCCAGGGTGCAAGATGCCCTCTGAGCAAAATGCCGGTCACCTGTGCCACCACAGGTCCATCTAGTTCAAGCTAAAGAGAAAGCAGTGTATTCCCCTTATATACTTCCATTTCCACAAGTCGGAATCTGTATCTTCAGTAGATTCTTTCCACTCTATTTTTATCTTAATAGATTTGATATATCTATTGATCAGATCAGATTCAAGGGAATATTGTGTGCATAAAATATGCTGGAAACTTGTACCTTAAGTTTCAGCAATTTTTTATAGCCTCATTATAAAGCCCCAGAAAGCTGCTCTGTATTAATAGAAATGCTTACATCCCTTTAGCTGCAGTGACATTAATTGGAGTTACCGTAATTTATCATCATTCTCAAGCATATAACCTCTCAAAGTACATTAAATAAGAGTGCATTAATGAACAATTATACTAATCAATTTACCCTCCCAACATAACTCTCTTAACTGCAGCAGAGAATTGAAAAAAAGAAAACCATCAACGACAGAGATGCCTGTGCAAGGCAGGACCCTTGACCAACACTATGAGGCAATACCCTGCAAGGGCAGGTGCAAGTTCTTAGTCAAAGTCACTCCTAACACAAGTTGATTTCTGTTTATGTACTTCATTTTTCTGTTTATTTCTTTCACTCAGGGCTATTTTTTCAGTGCTGTTCCATTCTCATTTGAATAACCTGTGCTATATATTGGCATAGCTTTGTTTAGTGGCTAGACACATAAATACCTAATCCCTGTACAATTACAGAACAAGTACACTTTTTCATCAAGTTTATGTTAGGGGTTAGGCAAAGAAACAGAATTCCTGTGTTAACACAACATAGAAACTTGAGTAACTTGCTTAATTTTAGTAACTTGTTTCACTCTTTGTAGTAGGGAAAAAATAGCATCTTCCATCAGAGGCACATTATTGATTGAGAGAAATAATATGATAATTGGACAAAGACAACTTGGTAACACTTGAAAAATGAAAGATCTCACCAGTCAGCAAAAATAATCAGTGGAAAGGATGTTTCTTTGTAAGTCTTTTTTATTTTAAGGGTAGGCAGTGAGAGAAGAGACAGTTTATTCTTACCAAAATTAAACAGTAGCTCCTTAGTACTCTGTGAGTACTCCCAATATGGAATGACTACAAACCAAATCTGGTGAAATAAAACAAAATCATTTTTCACAAATTCTCATTATTATTTACATTTATTTCCCTTGTTTTAGTCTATTGGCTACATCACCTTTTCTTTGCTGTTTCCTGTTAAATTATCAATGTGGATGTTTTGTACTTGACTTCCTAAGATGTTCCCTAATTAGAAGCAGAATTTAAGGTTTTACATACAAAATTGCACAAGTGTTAATAAAATGTGTCTCTGCTGGAAAACACAATTCATTAAGATCTTTAGTGGGATAATGGCACCCCCTGGAACACCAAAAGCACCAGCAAAAACCTGTGCTATGGATGGTGTGTCCCATTTTCCCATCCACTATACACTTTCCATCCAAGTAAACTCCCCCATAGCCTAGAATTGACAGCCTGTGGCTTTTGCCTCCCTGAATCACCCAAGGACACAGATGGTTACCAGGGCTGAGCCAGATGCCAGTCTTGAAATGCTTCAGCACTGATCCCTCCAGCTGCAAGACTGCTGCAGTGCAGAAGCTGTGCAGCAGCACTCTCACTGCCCCAAGCACACCCTTGCACGTTTGGCTTTCCAACCACAGAAGGACAACCTATGGCCAGGAGAAGGCTTGGCCAAGTTTTGCCATACCTGTCACTGTGAGCACGCCCTCAGAGCCTCTAGAAAGGTCCACTCTTAACTAACTCCATATGCGCTTGCAAGACTACCACTAGCCTCCTATTCCCATAACATGTAGGTTTGCTAATGTGCTGAAAGCTTAAATGACTTAATTACTACCACTAAGTGGCTTTTACTTTCCCCGAAATGACAAGGACTTTGGCTTTTAACTAAAAGCAATAAAGTCACTGTGATAACACTAGATCTGAACTTTTACAGGTGTGTATAGAAATTTATTTAATTCTGAGCAAATTAATAGCCCTTTTTAGTCAACAAAATAAATTATGCAAGTGAAGTTTTATACCCACCAAAGACTTTGGTTACGAGCTTGTTTTTGGTTCCTGGTTTTCTGTGGCTATGCCTGTAAAACAGAAGGAAGTGCTCTGCAAGCTGTGGCATCTGACAAAGCCCACTTGTAGATCTCCACCTTGCACCGGTAAACTCACTCTGCCTCACTTCGCATTTTCATATGCACTTTACGGAAACTTGGCCTGAATGAGGTCACTTACCACATGATACAGTCAAAGCTACTTCAGCTAATGGTTTACTTCATCTTGACTGAAGCCTCTCATCCCCCTCCCAAGTTCCTCCTGGACTGGGCACCAGTGAGGTGCCCCCAGTGAGGCGTGGGACAAAGATCAGCCACTTCGCCTGGCCTTCCCTGCTCCACGTGCCACCATCTGGCTGGCCATGTGCTGGGGTATCCACTGTGAAATTTCCCCTACATGAGCAGGAAATCTTGGCTGCTCCATTGGGGCAGTCCCCTGTCTGCTTTGCACAGCCAGGGCCAAGGTTGAGGTCTGAGCCTAGTGGTTGCTGTGGATTTTTTTTTTTTTTTTAATCAGTGGGAATGTTTGAAAGGATAAGATTTCCAGAAGCGATGGGGAGCCACAACACCCAGCACACCAGGCATTATTGATGGCGGTGAGCTTCCCACCTCAGACAGGCAGGAATGCCAATGGTGCCCTTGCTAGTACTGCTGGCTAGCTGGTGCCGTGCCTGCTGCCTGACTGCCACAGGAACTACGTGCCTAGTTCAAGTAAAAATGTTTGGCTCAAAGTACACAGTTCTTCAGGGAACAAGAAATTTGCCTGTACCTTAAATTATTTTGCAGCTACTTAAATAACTGCTGTGCTAGAAGCTCTGCAGGCAGTAATTATTCTTCCATTTTCTTCTATTAGGCCGCCCTGAACTGAGCCATGAAAATTGCTTTGAAATCACAGCAGACAAAGAGGAAACTTTTGGACATAATTTATTTTGGGATGTTCCAAACCAAAGCTATCATCCAAACCAAAAAAAGAAGTTCCAGCCCTGCCAAGTCCTTAATCACTGAAATGAAGAAAGAGACCACAAAACTGAATGAAAAGAGGATTGAAACAATTTTCCTACTCTGAAAAAGTCCCTTTTTTGGACTTAATGTCAGAAGAAAATAAGGGAGCAACAAAACCCCTTAATACATCACTGATGTATCTAACTGGAGGTTACTTGCAGAGGCCAAACCTTTGAAATGGGAGCAATGCTGGAGTTTGTCCTTGTTGGGAGAGAGCTCACATGTGGACTTTGCATTTCAGAAAAAAAAGCCTTGCTAGCATTTCCGGGGAATATCCAACCATGTGAGAGCAAAAGTCTTCTTAAGAGTGTCCACTATACAATGCCATTAGAACATAATTGTAACATACTATCTGAGCCCTTATGCTTCAAGCAGTTATGGGCTCATTTTAAAAACATTTAGCAGGTAGAGGATGACAGTATTATGGCTACCACAGAAGTAACAAAGAGTTCACTCTGTCAGGATCAGGTACCATTGAGCTCAACAGAATATAAACACAGAGCACCAAAGTCCCTCAACCATACAGCTTATGTCTGGAACCAGGAACGAAGATATATTTTAAAACTCTGTGAATATGATCTGACAAATGGTGTAACTTCTGTTAAAAGGACAAATGTATATTTAAAATACAAATGTATCTAAGTTCTGGCAAATTCAGAGTTTAAATCTAGTCTGGAATACGATGCCACAAATATGAAAAAAAAGACAACAGCAAACTAAATTGTATGATTGGGAAAGCTAGCTGGGAATGAAACTTAATTTTAGCAAATCCCATGAAACATTTGTTATGAAATATAAAATCATCTGTACTATCCCTCAAGTGGCAATCACCAGCTAGCAATATTTTGTCAGCATCAAACCAGAAAAAGTCCTGACAAGGGACGTGAAGAAGCAGAGTGCAGTACAAAACTGGTTTCAGCAGGTATATTTCATCTCAGAATGTAAATGCTCACAGCACCGTTTTGCTCAAGTTACTAAATACAAGAGCACAGTTCTGGGAAAAAGCCCTGCAGGCTCACCCCTCATCCCCTCCCTTCATTGCTGTTTGCTTAAACCATTTGTGTGTACTTAACTCCCCAAGACATGTTCCTTGGTGTCTCTGGGTGGGGTTCAGTGAGCACACAGACATCCCATTTGAGCCAGGGACCCCACAGTCCCAGGCACCCCTATGTCCTAGACCTCCGTGTGTTTCTGCCCTCCCCATGCAGCCAGTCCCATATCTCAACCTACCCTCAGCCAAGTGGGTGGTACAGGCCAGGAGAAATGCTTTTACTTCTATTTCATCTGTCACACTCACTAACTTGTTCTTAAACAATCTTTGAAATATTTTTCTTTTTTTTTTTTGTATTTTGAAGTGTGTCCTCCCTGTCATATGTATGGTACTAAAGCTCACACAGCACTATTCAGTAGCATTTATTTCCTCACAAACCATGAGAGTTTACTTTTCCACAGAAAGAGCTTTGCTATTTTGAGTGTGGAATGAGGCATGAATACTCCTGGAGGTTCCAGTCCCAAAACGGGAGTAAAGCAAAACCTTGGATGTCTCCCAGTGCAGTGCTGAGCCCAAAGGGCTCCTAGAAGAGCCAAAAAGGCTCTTTTCCAAAAAGGATCAGCAAAGCCTTAATTACATGTTCTTAATACAACAGAGAGAACTCTTCAAATATCGTGAGAGTATTACAGCAGGCTCTGAGGTGTATGTACAAGATGCCTGCAGCCCACCATGCTCACCAATATCGAGGTAGTGCTGCAACTGAGACTGCCTCACTTTCAGGAGTGTTTGTGGCAAGGTCTGCAGGGAGCAGGAACATCTTTGAGATGTCCAGTTGGTACAGCAGAAAACCAGGCAAGCTCTGGGTAGACAAACACCTCTTCACATCCCGACATTTTGCTGTTTCCCCATGCTCCACTACATACCTCCATTTGTTATTTCTTGTCAGGTAAAAGCTTTGGGTCATTTCAGTCCTGTGTTTCGGCAATGCCCAGACCTGAGCTGCCAAAGAATGTGACTCCTCCATCCTACAGTTACACCACGAGTCATGAATAATAATAATACCAAAGATGCATGTGTCTCTGTTACAGCTGCAGCTCAGTGAGGTTTTTTGTCCTATTTTTTCTTTTTACCTCCTTGGACATAAATTCTAACTACAGCAGGTCAAAAATACAAAGCAAACATTTAAAGGTCACAATTCTTGACTTAAATACCATTAAAATATTCTGCCCACCTCAAACAATAGATGATTCTTTTGTGAAAACTGATGTTTTATTTATAAAGATGCAAAGTGCAAAGCTGCACCAAGATCTCAGCACAAGGGAGTGAACCAAGCAGTGTGTTATGAAACCCTCCACTGACACCCATGGAAGATTAAAGTATTCAGCAGAGGGAGAAGCACAACAGGGAGAACGTCCTGAGCCTTAGAACAAAAGCAGGTAAGGGTTTCTTCAGACTCCTCCATTTCTGCCAGAAATAAACTACTTGAATAGCAATTTTTAAAATAGTGATTGGCTTCACTTGTAACATTATCAAATTTCACAAATCTTCCAAAGGGCCTTCTTCTGTTTCCCCACTCCGCATCCTTTTCCCATGAAAGCCAAAGCCTGGACTTGTTTTTAGGAATAGTAACCAATAAACAGAGGCCCAGTAACACTAGCAACAGTAAAGAAATGTTATCTGAATCAAATATGAAAATTGAAGGAAAACAAAACCTTTTCAACAATGCCTGAGGAAGTCTACAAGTCCTAGGGCTGATCAGAAATTCTGTTAATCCGAGGATTGCTTTTCACCTTTAGGAGACACTTTCAAATTTAGCCAAATCTGTCATTAATCATTAATGTAATACTAATTTCTGGGTGCTCTTCCCTATATATATTCAAGATTAGCCATTCCAGCATGAAATTTATAATTAAACAACACAACTTTATTTGTAGAGTATTTCCATGGGTGGTGAAGTGATTCAGATATTCTCTGCATTCTCCTCATAGGACATCCTCTCCAAACACTAACCATGCTCAGTTTGGTTCCAGTGCTGAGCTTCGATTTTTTCTTGAGCTTCACTTGGTGCAGAGAGAAAGGAACAACCAGACAAAGCAGTGTGGATCCCTGACTCACCATCCCCCAGCCTGACAGCAGCAGAAGCATCCCTGCATCCTTCACAGACAAGAGGCGCAGTGGGATGGCACCAGCCCATGCCCTGGTTTTCCTAGGTTTGGCCCCAGCCCATCACTACAGTCTTCACCAGAGCTAAGCCTCTAGTTTTTCTTCCTTTGCAGGAATTTTCCATCAACTGTTTCAGCTGGAAACTATCCACCCTCCTGCACCTGGAGAGGCAGAAAGCCGTCAGGGCGGGCAAGCCCCAAACACTACGTAAGATTTTACGTTTGCCAGATGCCCAAGCAACTTTGCCAGTCTCCCTCAGCTGCGGGGATGGGGGTCTCAGATCCACCAGCAGAGCCAGCCACTCACTCTCCCATCAGAGAGCCAAATCAGCTGGAGGAGTTGTTCCTGTCAGCATCCACAGTTCTGCTGCCTAAGAATTTTCCAGCCCTCACAGAGTGGAACAAAGAGGCTTTTCACAGGGATCCAGATTGCCTCCAGAGCCCGTCCCTTCTTTATTTACAGGAAGGGTCTTAGGTTTAGCCAGGGGAGGTCTGCAGATTGCCAGGGGGCTCTAGGGGGAGAATTCTGTCAAAGAATGTATGTTGCAATGCATCCTCAAAAGGGTCTGCTTTCTGATTCATTTAATCTTTCCTGGAAATTAACTTCACAGCCCTTGCTCCATTGACTGTGCATGATTTATCTTCAGATTATATTTGTCTTTCATGCCTTTATGATCCCCTTTGTTCCTGAACAGCTCAATTACTTTGGATTTGTAGAGCCAAAGACAAGACAACTTGCAGGGCCAAGTGGGTACCTACCTAGCAAGTTCTGTGATAAGAATGGGCCAGAGGGCAGACTTTCCCTTCTCACTTCCATGTTCCTACCAGGTCTGCATCTCCAGCACTGCTGTTCAGCTGGCTCCAAAGCAGACTGCTTCAGCACTGAGGGGAGCAGTGGGAGAGTCATGCCAAGGCAAAGAAAGCAAACACATTGCCCCTTCCAGCCACCAGTATATATACCTAGTCCAGCATAAACTACACCACAGAAGTATGAGAATGAGAGCCCAAAACAGATGACTGAATGGATCCAGGCACCACTGGTGACCTCAAACTGCTCATCTTTGCCTATTGTTTTCAGACACAGGAAAAGGATTTAGTAACATCCACATTGGAATTTAGTCCTATTTAGCCACCCAAAAAGACATTACATATAGGACTGATGAGACACTTATAAGTTCCTGAGGCAGCAAAATTCCACCTGAAGCTTCAGATACCAACCTAGAGCTGTCAAACAACTGGATGGTTCAGGACTGAGCAAAGTTCCCTTGCAGTCAGGGGGAGGGCCATTGCCTCCATCCATCTGGTTGGTGCTGTATACAAAGGGGGAGAAACAACAATATTATCAGCTGATAACAAGCTCATCTTTATCTCAGCTCTCATGCACTGGTTCCCCTCTACTTCTACAGAGAAGGCAGATACCTATTATTTCTTTGATCTGGCACAAGCCTTCTCTCTCTCTGCTTATGTATATGTAGGCAATGGCACCAGCCACCCAAGGCAGTATTATGAGACCCTACTTTTATCAATTTTCCATAGAAAAAGAAATGCAGTCAGACTCTCCAAGAGGTAGAGATATCAAATAAGATAGCACTCAATCCACATCACCCACCTCCATTTACCACATCAGGCATATGTAAGGACAGCACTGTATTCAAGCTAAAACAATAATGGAGTATTTGGGGCATGGAGCATAGAAAGGTATTTGTAATTGGGATGGTCTCATGATAGAAAAGGAGCGAGATCTGAAATAGATTTTATTGGGCCAACTGATACACAGAGTAGACAAGTTTTCAGGCACAAAAGAATCAGGAAGCAGTTGTTTTAATGACAGAACAGCACCTGGTACAAAACGCTAGCAGCAGTCTGAAAATGAGGGGAAAAAGCATCATGGAAGAAATTATCCAAAAATTCACGTAAAATAAAAAAATCCTGCATTATCATGATGGGATAACTTGGGATACTTTGGAATTTTATGATCCATGCACATGCATGATGAAATTTATACTTTTTAAAAACAGTCCTGCTATCATGCTAGGATGAATTCCTAGGATGGTTTCTAGTGAAAAAATACAGTGCAGCTAGAAAGAACTGCAGCACTAAGATTTCATTTTAGTGAAACTGCCATTAACATTTCACTTAATGTAAGCCAATCTTCTCCTTCACTTACGAAACTGTATACTTTCACATTCTCTATTTTATTTGATTTCACCAACAGAATTCTATACCACCCGCTCAGAGTAAATCAGCGATGCCTTTCCTTTGTACAACAGTCTGAAACACCTGTCTTTTTTATAATTATATGATTTTGTTTTTCTTACCAGTAAAATCAAAACAGTTAATTACTATATTGGTTGAAAGAAATACCTTCAAATCTGAGGGACAGTAACAAATAGTTCCATTGCTTATCTCATTTGTGGATTAGAAGTCACACTCACACTGAGGTTACTTTGGGTGGGACAGCATTACAAATGTTTGAGCCATGACAACAGCATTCTTCATACATTTGTTTTAGCTAACACACTGGTTGGGTTCCCAGAGGAAACTATGAAGTAGTAGTACTGTATGTTAAAATAACTTCAGTTTTGAACTCCCAAAGCTATAATCATTGAGAGGACTACCTGAAGAACTGAAATGCTCAGGAAACAATTGTTTCAATGACAAAGTCTTCACAGCACCAGGCATCAAATGATACACAGTGATACAAATACAAATGATACAAATCATATGAGTACTAAAAACAAGTTGAAAAGGTTTTATAACAACTTGAAAACAAAAACAAAGGTATGTTGATGAATGCAAATAACCATCACACAATGTAAGTTACATTCTGACTATCCTTTCCACTGAGATATCAGGGTTTTCCAGTATTCCTCCCTACTTATCTTTAGAGATTGGACATGCATGGAATGCAAAATGTTTTTATCTAGAAGCACCAAATCCCCTAAAATACCAGACCTTTGTTCCCTCTGACCTGAAGCAACAATACCAGAACTTAAGAAACTAACAGCTAAATTAGCCATTAGTCATTAGCCATGGCCTGCTTGCATTAACCAAAGTATGAATGTATTGCAGTTCTGAATGATTCAAAAAATTAAGCGAGAGTGAGACTTGGTTTGATAGCAGAATCACACAGGATCAAGTTTTTTACCAAAGATGGCAAATTAAATTCCCATTTTAAAAAAAAGCAAGAAAAGTTGTGTTTTATAGAACCTACATCAGTTAGTAATCATGAATTTAAACACAGTGCTGTGTCTCTATTTAAAATGTCACTTGTGGATATTATTAGTCTAATGCTTTAGATTTTCTAGAGAAAATTTCCCTGCAATACAGTATTTGGCTAAGTTGGAGAGTATATGCAAAAACAGGACTTGATCTTGTCAGCTTTGGCACATACGCTTAGGCATTGCCCATGAGAATTAGACACAGGAGGACTGGACACATGGAGGCATCACATGCCACAACACCACCCCTCCTGCAGCAGGGGAATCTGTGATTCCCAGTGCCACCCGACTCAGATTGCAAGGAAGGCAGACCTCCTCCATCCCTCTGTCTTTGGCAAGGTATTTCAGGATCATGGCCAGGGCTGTGCTGAAGAAACTGACGGCATGGGGCATCATAAAGGGTAGGATCAAGTGAACCACAATGTCTCCATCTGAGGGCAGAGAGGAGGGGTCTGGTAACTGGCAATCTTTAGGCTGCTGGTCATCTACCAGAAGCTACCAACATTCGGTGAGCAACGTGATTTTCAGTACGATAAAAGGAGGGCTACATGTCAGGAACAGACATTCCTCTGGGAAAACAGCAGATTTGAAAACCTGGGAAAGCTATATTTAAATGCAAACTGATAGGGCTCAGAGCCTGGGTGAACCAGAAACAGCATCGACGAGTCACAAGAGAAAACAGATAACCTCCCATAAATAGTTCAACTTTTAGTTGAGTCTGACTGGTTTTTTGTAGCCCTCGGGCTGCTCTCTATCTCTGCGTAAGGCGGGACACACCTGAAGCTCTGCACGATTCCCAGACTTCGTGTCAACAGTCTTCATACACAGGCAGCCTTCAGACCCCCTGACATGTGGCCCTGCAACCCTAAATCATAGGTGATGTTATCAGTATCATCTTCTCACACTCTGTTCCTTTCCCTCTTGCAGTAACTAAAAAACATAAACAGTTCAATAAGGCTGTAAGCTTGACAGTGCTTTCTGCTCATGACCAGACTCCTGCCTGGTCTTGCCTGTCCATTCCCCCCACCCTCCATTTTTGGGGCTGTCCAGACTGACCATGAAACTTCTGGTCTGTAAGAAGCTCCTTTAAATTCCTGTCCATTTGCTTCCTGCACCTGAGGACTTCCATCAGCCAGCGGAAAAAAAAAGAGCACATCAACATGACAAAAATGAATGAAAGCCGTGCCAGTGAAAGCAGCATTTAAATGTGTGAATTGTCCAACTGACTTTGGTGAGAGCAGGATCATACAAACAAAGGAAGAACAAATACCAAGCCCACTAGGGTTTTAATTGTAACTATCCCACTAGCCTGCCTGGAAAATTCTCCATTCTCCGCAGACATGGTAGCTAAACCATGGCATTTGTCTTCCTATGCAAGTCCTTCACAGAAATACACTTCTGCGACCTAACAGAGAAAGAGGGGAATGATTTAGAAATCAAATCATACAGATGTAACTCCTAAAGCATGCAGTCACATCAGCCAGAGGTCCAGACCCGCCCACCCCTGCTCAGTTCTGCTCTTTGCTCAGCTCTAGCCCTCCTTCTCATATAGCAACTGGTTGCACCTGTGGAGAAGGTAGAATTGCTGACAGTAAGCCACTTCATTCCGTCTCAAAGCTGTCTCCATACTTCTACACTAAAATTGGTGTTAAGTACAAGATATCAGAAAGGATACATCAAGCCTTTATTCAAAGCAAGCAAAGGCGTGGAGAAGGATCCCCTCTCAGAAGTAGCGCAGGACAGATTTGTTTGCCCACTCCTAGTCTGGCCTTTCCCACCCTTGACTAGCCTGCACCAATCCCCGTCTACCCCTGGGAGGACATTTACCCCACACCGTACCCAAGGAATTAGACACCCTGCTGCAATTCCTAGGTGTATACAGCTTGCTATGAGAAGAGCAGGTGGGAAGTGCTGTGATGCCACTGAGAAGGACCCAGCCCAGGATCAGTGGCTTGCAGAGCTACACCCTGTAGTCCAGAGGGGCCATTGCAGCCCTATGGCCACAGAAGGCGATCCTGGCTGTTCCTCCACAGGCTCTGCCAGCAGTGTTGTTTCACTGCCCCTGCACAGCCATCACCCAAAAATATCCTTCCTCCACAGCAATGCAGTGCTGTCACAGCCACCCCTGACTTTGAGGCTGGGTACAGAGCAGTCTCCTCCAAGCTCATTTTGATCTGCAGCAGCCACTTATTAAATGGACACTGTCACTTTGCAAAACACAGAAGACGGAACCAACAAGGAATACTATTTTACTCCTAAAAGAGTTTATCATAAATAAAGTTGTCAAACCAAATCTGTGTAACTGTAACAAGCTTCCATTATGGTTAAGTCAGACATCTCATTAAACAGCAACTGTTTAGGCAGTAAGATTACGCTTGATGAGAAGCGCTCGTTTTAGGAAGTTTTTCTGTTACTGGTAAAATTCATCTTTGGATGAATCTCTTTCAAATCAATAATTTTTGTCCTGGAAATATACAAGGTATTCCCCAAATATTTTTATGAGAATTTGTTATCCCTGAACCTTTTTTCAAATAAAAGCTCAAATACAGGATGCAACAATCACCTGAAACATTACACTTTTTTTTGTGAAACATATTAAAAAAAGGATTCAAGTGTTTTTCCAACAGAACTCATCAAGTTCAACCTTGTTAATGCAAACTGTGCCTTTATTTTCCAAACAGTCATGAGTTAATAGTTATATTTAATTTATAACTTACATAAAGTTATGGCCAGGCTAGTTTTTGCAGCCCTAATATTCCCCAAATAGTCTGTGATTTACATTACTTGATGGCATGGGAGAAGGGCTTTTCAAAGAGTTTACAACCTATGTCTCTTCTGCAGAAGCTAATTGCTTATGCATAATTTCATTTTATCCATACAGATTTATGTCCTTTTCCATCATATAATATTAGGATGACTCTTTACAACTTTCCTGTGAGATAGGAAAAATGTTGTAGTCCTGCCCTTGCACTAGAAGCCCCACAGTATCCTGTACTCTTTACTATCCTTAATGGAACTTTTGCCTGAATGGCTTGTACTTTCAATTTCATTTTGTGCTGGTTTGAAGATCAATAGAGGAAGGTGATGCCAAGGCACAGTAATTTAAAGTATGTAACTATTGTGCAGATGCTACAACTTTAATTATACAAGCAGGCTTTTGTGCCTGTCCAAACAAAAAGTGATAAACAATCTGCTTGTACAGTGGCAGCAAAAGGATCAAGATCCATGAATTTATGTCCATAAACATTGGCTGCTGCAGCAGAACAAACTGGGTATACTCAGAAGTGCATCCCCTATGGGTTCCTCACTGAGGGAAGTCAGCTACCTTCTAAAGAACTAAGTTACACTGTCTTACATGGATTTTCACACAGATAAATCTCAAGTCTTCAAATCGATTTCTCTGACTCCTTTTTTCTTTTTTGGCTGAACAGATATAATGCACTAAAAAATAAGATTAAAAATTACAGTAATTTTTTATAGCTCAATTTTTACAATTGCCCAATTAATGACCTATGGATCAGAGGGGGTCACTGTAAATACAGATGTGGTCTGGGAAGGTGATTCAGAAAGACAGCACCTGAGGTATTGGTTAACAGATAAACAGCAGCTGGCAACTTCTGGGTCAGTTCCAACATCTCCCTCAGGAGATACCACCTCTGAGGTTTTGCCTGCAAAGGAAGTGGAACTGCTTTAATTATGCCAGAATGTGTTTACTGCCTGGGAAGCAGTCATGCCAAGTCTGTTAAAGACAAACGGTGTATAAAAGGAAACAATGTACAATGCAAACCAAATGCATCCCAGTTTGACAGTTAAGACTACCTTGGTATAATAATTTTTGTTCAAAATATAAAACTGAGGTAGTTAACATTGCAATCTAGGCCCATTCCTGGGTATGGCGAAAGTTTGCTAAGGACTTCCAGATGAATATGAGGCATTACCTTTAACTCTGGCTATAAAGGACCCACAAAGGCTCCATTGGGGGGCTGTGGGTATCACCAGGTAAGATCTCCTGACACATTCTCTGCAGAGCTCAACCTAAAACAGGAACACTCAAACTCTACTTAAACCCCTCTTGGGGGACAACCTACCAAGAAGAGCAACAGAAACCGGCACAGGAAAAGAATCTCTAAGCACAACTTCTGGTTTTACAGCATTTTAATGGCAGTTCCCAATCCCACCCTGTTCTTATCTCATATACTCATATATTTCATAGCATCCTCAAATTTGTCAATATTTCAGCTGGACACAGTCATCCTACCTTCTTTGTCATACAGGTCCTTTTTCTCGTGTTGATGGATGACCTCTCTAACAAGTTCATACAGAGCAGAAACCCTATCTCATCCATGATGTCTGTCTATTGGGAGAGATTAACTGCTTCCTCTTAAAGAAATCTAACATATGCATTCACACCATACAATTATTATCCTGCTAAATAGTTCTTTTTTGTAGAAAAATATTTTGTTCAGAGACACTAGGTGGGCAGAGACATCACAAACACTGGATCCAGTTGCTTTCAGTATTGCTTCTTCACTGATGTGTCAACTTCTGGGGCAGGTCACCCAAATGAATGCAGCACAACAGGTTGGGCATGTCTCAGTCTGTTTTCAGTCACAGAACACTATAGGATTTGTTAACTGGCACTGATGCAGCCTGCACTGTCATAGTGCTGTCAAAATACAGACTGCAGAAACCATGGCTATTAAGCTCCCTACATGAACATTAAAACTACATTTAGCCAAGAAAATCAGCTATTCTCACAGCAAAGAATACTGCAAAACAAACAAATAAAGATATCCAACATATTATGATAAAAGATAGAAGTCACAGTAATGAAATACATCAATTATTTCTGTTCTGGATATAGCAACAAAAGGATTTGGAAAGCCTTATATAAATGGGATTTCTAAACTATATATATGTATTAACACTTTCCAATTCCTCATTCTCGAGGCCTCTGGATCGAGGATGAGGAGTAATTAACTACAGTACTGGATGAAGGTGAGTGCTATGACTTGCATTACCTCCCCTCAACTCAATAGGTGGATGTCATTGGTTTACACTATAGCTACCAGACCACTTTAAAGGAAAACTCAGATCAACTTACAGTAGTCTAACCTGCAGAAAACACTTACTTTTAAGACATTAAAAAAAAAAAATTTCTTACTGTGAGGGTGTTCAAATACTGGCATGGGTAGCTTAGAGAGGCTGTGGTGTTTTCATCCTTGGAGATATTAAAAACTTGACTCAAGCTGACCCTCCTCTGAGCTAGGAGGTGGGCTAGACAACCTTCGGAGGAGCCTTCTGGCCTCTACTGTTCTGTGATGAATAAAAACAGTGGATCTATATTGCCTATGTCAGGGAGCTCAAATCATGCAAAACAGTTGTCTCGAATTCTTCATTTCTTCACAGAGAATTTCTTATGAGACAATACCAGAGATTGAAGTAACACGAAATTAATTGGGCCTCGACAGTCAGAGACCAAGGGACACGAGGGAAGCATTAGGAATGTGCAGTACAGCCAGTACATGGCAGAGGAAAGGCAGTATCTCTGCCTCTTTTAGCAGCGGCGAACTGCTAGACCAGCTGGATCTGTTTCTTGGTATGCACACAAAAAGCAAAAGGTGGGAGCGTGACAGAAAATAACTACAGATATATCAGGACAAGTGAAACTAACATACATATGCTCATCAATCATCAAACATGGATTAGCTGCAAAACAGAACTCATTAATGCAGTCCATACTTCACATGAAAAAGTTTGCAACACATGATGAATTAGCAAGAGACGGGTCTCACAAATCCATCAAGGCACATGGTCAGTGAGTGATCTCTTGCCAAGAATTGCATGAACCACTTCACCAGTCACTTAAAAATGAGGCAGATGAGGTCTCAAGGAAAGATCTTACAGCACTTCCAAGCCAGAAAGGTCACAGTTGAGCAGATGGTGAAAGAGAAGGAGCAATCCAGGAAAATGAAGGAATCTGGAAACTGCATTCTTCTCTCAAAATATTTAGGGGAAGGAAAGCATTTTCGTTATTGCACATTTAAGAAGACCATCTTCAGAAGAGTGTGCACATTTTCTATGGTCTTCAGACAAAAGCTGTTCCCTGGCAGCAAGGAAGAATCTATTCATTTCAGTAAGTTTAACACAACCAAAAATATACCAGAAAATGAATGCTAGCATGCTTTAAGCCCAATGCTCTAAGATCCCATAAATCTTAGCTTCAGCATTCTGCATTATGCTGCCTTCATTTTAGGGCATTCAGGGCCCCTCATTAAGTAGGTGGTCTGGCAAACCATCCTGCTGTAGTGTAAATTATGACTTGTCTGCTCTGTCCTTCTTATAGAGGCTGCTGCCACTACAGCAAAGCCAGCACAAGGGAAAATGTTCCCAGATTGGAGGTGTTCTAGTGCAGAGACCAGTCTTTTGACACTCTCAGTAATATCCTGTGGTAATAATGGTGTGCTGATGTAAATTGTTACCACCTGCATATACTCCTCCTGATGAGAGAATCTGGCAAACAGGAAAACACGTGCCCACATCCCTTTACTCCAGTGCAAAGCTACTGCCCTTTGCTCTGCCAGTGAAGTGGCTTTGAGCTAAAATGCCAGACACCAACTTCAACAGCTGAGTGGGCACCTGGTCCCTTCTGATGGCTATGTTAGGCCATCCTAATGCTGGGGGTGATGATGCTCTAAGTGACCATAGCAAGACTTGCAGGGCTCATCTGTCAGTCACAACAGCAAACTCACCTCCATCTGCACTGTAAGTAAATTGAAGGGCTTTGCACTTCAGTGATATGTAGACCCTTGTTCTGTTCCATCAATGTTCTACCACAGCACAATTCCCCAGAGCTTGCTGCTTGGACTGAACTAACCTAGCAGAAAATCCCTTCATTTCCCCTATCGAAACAGAGAAAAATAGTTAAGCAATAAAATGTTGCAAGGATGTGTTTGGGAGTATGTGTTGTAATGCCCTGGAGAAGGAGGCGGAATTAGCTAACACTGCTAACGACATTTGGTTGCTGTGGCTATCAAGTCCAACAGAATGGTTCTGAAAATCTGTGCAGGTAAGATCGGACGCAGACAGCAGATGAAGAGCCCAGCAGCTGTTGAAAATGAACCTGTATAAACACATGTAAAAACAGTGACACGACTGTCTACATTAAATAGTGGTAATTTTTGAACAAGCATCCTAAGAATGACAGGAATCCAGAAAATAGAATCTACCCCTCTTATTTACCACCAAAGTCCCCAAATGAGAACAATTCCAGAATCAACAAGTACTTTACATGCAGTTACTCCTTCTAACATAAGAGACTAGTCCTACTTTACAGACTTTAAATTAGCCTGCAGTATGAATAAGAGGGTTTATTGATCATCCTACATATAAGATTGTGCAATAGATCAAGAACCTCACAGCCCTTTTTACACATTTCATCTCAACACGAGATACTGGTCATACAGAATGGCAGAAGAATGTTTTAACTCAAGTAACAAATTACATGCTTCCATCACACAAAAATGCAACCAAAAAAAAAAAAGTTGCTGACAGTTTTTCAAGAGGAGTAAACTACTTTGAAATATCACCTAAATGTATCACCAATAAGTTGCCTTCTTCTTGACTTGATCCCCTCACTTTCTGAAGTGAGACAGAATTTTGAATTAAACTATGGCTTAGTGTTTTCCAGCAAGACCCACCTTGTTCAGCACACATTGCATGGTGCTTGCAGGCTAAGCAGTTGTTCAATACTTTGCAAGGTCTTCATAGCTCAGTGTAGCTCTGTACCTTTCATGTTTCTTTCATGTTATTTTCTGAATTCACTGATAGTGAATGGGCTTGTCTAACGAGACCAGATTCCCTAAGTGCCCATCTGAATTTTTCACAAAAAAGAATGAATTTACTTCATAGCAGCCCATTTTGCAAATGGTGTATTTTTATTACCTCCATTTTATACAGAGGAAAATTGAGGTATGGAAAGATTCATACCAAATATCTCAAATAACTTTGATGACTCAGAGGCACATAATACTTTTTTTTTTCAGAGACTGCTTAAAATATAGGTGATACATTGATTTCACCTGTGTTTGCAAAAGCTCTGCATTTCTGCAAATCAGATTGAGGTTCTCAAGAGAGAGAGCACAAAATAAGGAACATGAAAATGAATGATTGCTTATGAAAAATCTATTTTAAATGACTGGCTTCTCATCCAACAGGAAATATGCAGAGGCATGAAAAACACCCCTAGTTCATCAGGGTAGCATTCAACTGTCTGCATATGAATTTTCTTTTTTTAAATTCCAGTTTCTAGCTTTAGTCACTACACTTTTTCCACTTTCTTCAATAAACGAGGCAAGGTTCCTTCAGATAATGACTTTTTTAGAAAAACAAATCATCCACAGAATGGAGTCCAACAGAAAGCAATATTGTTTAAACCAAAGACCAGAATATAACAAGTGAATGTAAGAATGTCAAACTGCAAGGGCAACCACCAAATATTCATTAGGGTTTAACAAGAAACCAAAGAAAGGAACATGCTCAATAAAATAAAAATCTTAAAATCATGCTTGGCTCCAGAGCTGAAACATAATACATCACCCTGCCACTTCACCCAAAATAGAAACCAATAACCCCAGCAGATTATGCTTTCCTTTATGGAGAAGTGTAGGAAGGGATTGGGATATACTTGTTGCAAGTAGATTCTATGGTTATTTCTTGAGAGCAGGAAAGGTTCAAAAAAAATCT
The DNA here is from genome assembly GCA_013397565.1 of Ptilonorhynchus violaceus. NCBI lineage: Eukaryota > Metazoa > Chordata > Aves > Passeriformes > Ptilonorhynchidae > Ptilonorhynchus > Ptilonorhynchus violaceus. The sequence goes on from VZRJ01001791.1 coordinate 1,585,552, forward strand.
TCTGTTCCATTCCAGATCAGCATGTGCTCTAACAAGCTGTTTTAAGAAACAGGGAACACAGGTTCACCAAAGGACTGAGGGAAGTTCTCTGCAAAACAAATCTTTTCAGGAAAGAGAAAGGCTGTGCCTGAAACAGGAACATTTCTAACCAAGAAATCCAGTTTTCTATATTGCTTTATCATAAAAACTGCCACTTTTTTTCTTTTCAGCGGTTACTGTTCTTGTAAAAATTGTGATTAATTTTACTTTTCTTTTTTCTTTCTCACAGTGCGGAGTAGCCACCACTAATTTATCCTTGTAACTGACACAGCCAGAGCCAAGTTTTCATCAAACTCAGCACTGCATCCACAAAATCTACGTGAGCATTTATTGTAAGTACAAACGTGCTCGTAAATAAGCACACAGGCAGAATTACACAATTTGTATGCAAAGATGTGGGTTTCCAAGGGCAGCATTTTAACATTACAACATTACAGGTAAAGTGTACCTTTAAACACGCACCCGTTTTTCCTAATTTGTACCTTAATGAAGACTAGCAATGAGTGTTTACTTCATAAAACATCTGAACCTGGCAGTACCACTTCTTAAGGAACAGTTCTAGAAAGGGTGGTATGTTTTGCATTTACAATTTAACTGTGGTAACACTCAAAAAAGACAATATACGTACTTGCATTTCCTAGAAATTCACCACAGACCAGGCTTCTCTCCACAACTCCCTCTCAAACTATCGTATTTCTGTGTTTTTACCATGCTCACATTTGTGATGCCAGCTCATCTATGTGGGCATGTAATAAAATATCCTGACATATTTCACCCTCTATTTCATGTTACATTGAAGGCCCACCATGAATTGTTATCGCTTTCCTGAGTGTTTATCCTTCAATTAGTCTGTATCATCACACAATGTATTTGGACTGAAAGTTTAGAATAATTTTTCAGCTCAAATTATTGGGAACGTGGCTGAGAACAACTATACTTACCCATATTAGAATTCAACCAGCATGCTCTGACAAACACTACTACTTAAAAACGTGTCTGTCAGCACTTGATGTGTACTTCCCGCACTTTCAATATATTAAACACAATGATACTACTCTGTCAAAAAACCCACAAACCCCAAACAACAAAGCCATGCCCCAGCAAAGTAAATACAGCAACACATACAACAACTGCTCCATGTGTCCCGGCAACTGAAACAAGAACAGGAAGTCAGTCTGAAAATCCTGCAGGCTCATTATGCTTAACTTCTAGCTTAAGCCCGGCACAGTCTAGGGTACAGCCAGCACTAGGGACCATTCCCCCAGAAGAGGGGTTTGCCTTCCCGCCACCCTCCGGGGTCAGCCAAGGACACCTCAGCAGGCTCGACACCTGCAAACACCCTGTACCCCAGTGCATGCAGTGCTTATTCCGACTTTCACGTTGTAAAAGGGCTCTGACAGGTTGACAGACAGTCTTCAAAGGGCTTGGAACTGAAAAAAGAAAAACGAGATAACCTAAATAACAAACAAAAAAGAGCAAAGTCACGATCCAGGGGCGATAAAGCTGGAGTTGTCTGTTGCACCTGCCCAAGGCTCCACCGCCGAGGCTGTGGCCGAGTGTGGTATGTGTGTTACATGTATGTTTATAAATACATACGTGTGTATATACATGTGCGTATATATGTATATATGCCTGTATATGTATTTATGCATATGTACACACACGTACATATACTTATATTATATATACGTACGTCCCCAGACGTATATATACACATAAATTATGTGTGTATATATACACAGAAACTCTTTTAAGAAT
>VZRJ01001791.1:1587903-1606974 GCA_013397565.1 Ptilonorhynchus violaceus
CACGGGGTGGCGAGGGTCGCGGGGTGTGAGGGCTGCGGGCAGTGCGGGCTCGGGGCAGTGCGGGCTCATCCCCCCCTCCGAGCGGGCAGGGCCGCGGTGCCGCCGTGGCTCGTCGGGCGGGAGAGGGCAGCGGAGACGTTGCGACGATAAGGCACCGACACTTCATTATTTCCGTCCAAGTGTTTCCTGGAATGTATCTTCCCTTGCTCCTGGAAGGAGAACCAAAACCAACGAAGTCCAAAGCTACCAACTGTGCTTAATTAGGAAAAAAGTATTGCAGGGAGAAGATTTTTTTGCCGGTCGTCACTGAATGCCGGGTCTACGGAAGCACCTATCGCAATATTCCCGGTTAGTGCCTGCGCTGGGACCTCCCCCTTCAGAGGGGGAGTGGGAAAGTGTCCGTCCATTTGCTGGCCTTACCCCTGGCGCTAGTTCCCAGTCTCGCTGCTGTTCTCCGGTGGAGAATATGGACATCCTGCATCCCACCAAAATCTTTCACCTTTGAGGTGTGCGGAACATATTCCACACAGCAAGGGCTGAGGACACGGGCCTGTGCCAGCCTTCAGCACACGAGGAGGCAGGCGGAGGCTGCCTGCTTCCCCATACGCGGAACAGGAGCACGCTCCCTGCTCGAGTGTTGGACACCCCGGCTGTCCCAGCCCCTCTGCAAGGGGTCTGGGCCTCGAATGTGCAGGTGCAGGTGGTGCCCGACCTCTTCGGCTCTTAGTGCTCAGAGACCCCCAGGACACTAGGCATGCCTGTGAGGGAAAATACTTCTCACATACTATACAAGTGAATTGTTAACATTTTACATACACGAAGAACGATCCTGAAACTCACACCTTTTCTCCTTCATTTTATTCACACGCTGGAGCTCACGAATGAAAGGACAGCTCTTCCAATGGAACTTGCTATGCTGTATCATTTGCTCAAAATGCCATAGTTCTCTATTCAGTAGGGTTGTGCCTTTCAGCAAAGTATTGAGTAGAGAAACACCATCAGTTAGATTTTCTCCTTCTCTAGTCACATCTAATACTATTTCTAAGAAACACAGTAAAATTATATTTTTTCCTGTTAAGACTTTGTGCCCTAACGATGTGTGGACTGTAAAGTGTGACAGTGAAGCTGTCTTCTGCTGGCTCTTACTTGCTTTGGCTCCACCATTATGAAGAACACTATATAATGTGCTAAAAATGTGGAAGGAGATAGGTGTGCTGTTGCCTTCTTACTTATTAGAGAAACAAACAGCATGGCTCCATGTGAAAATCCCATTGCACTGGAAATTTATTAACCAGAATGACCATGTACAGTATCTATTAAATTACACTGTTTCCTGTCTTCATTATATCTGTGATACTTTCCTAGAGATAGAAGCAGAACCCCATGTAGCTCTTCCTTTTTCAAATCAATTTCAAATAGCTACCATGGTTCAGAAAGCTACAGAACATGTTTTTAAGAATAAAATAGAACTTGGGCTGTGCATTCAAAGCATCCTTAATGTGGATTAGATTAGAAAAGCAGCAGTTCAGCATAGCTACTCAGTTCAGCCTCCAGAAAAAAAAAAGGTACTTGGACCTTAAGAGCTATCCCTTTACTTCAATAACCTTCTCCTAAGACACGTGCCAGAGATACCTGCTCAAGTGTGCAAGTGTCTCCATAGTGTGGGTCCTTCACTCTGAGGAAGCAATTGTCCTACTGTCATTTCTCTAAAATGAAACCCATGACTAAAAAAAAAAAAAGTCCCTCAAGATGAAATGGAGACTTATACACATATCCATTACGTACTGAACATTATATTTTGTAATAGGGGATTTTTTTTCTGTTTTATATTTATGCAGTGCTGCCTTACATTTTTCGAAGGAGCAAAGAGTGCGTGGTTGCCAGTTCTCCTTTGTCCTCCTCAGAAAGGGCTGAGATTCATGGGTGGGTGCTGTGTGGGTTGTGAAGTTACAACTCCAGTGGGAAACAAAACCAAAGTAAGAGCAATCCTAAAAGCTAAACTGTCCCGTCAGATTTTAACGTCTTCACCCCTCAAACCCAGTTTAAGTGTTTGCCATGTGAGGGGAGAGGGGAAAAAAAACCCCACCAACCCATAGAATATGTTACACACATCTCCCCAGGAGTTGTGCTGATTTTCAGAAGGAAAAAGCAGCTTTCCTTAAAAGATGTCCATTCTGCAGCTTCTGTTATTAGTATGCTAACATATTATCAAGCAACTTTAATCATCTTCTTCCACTCATCCTGTGTGGCATGAGTCCTTGCAACTATAGTGTGATCAGTTTTTCTCAAAAGTCTGTTTAACTGTGATTAGGCAAGTTCATGGGCTGGCTAAATTTGAGTTCTTACACAACTGAAGGGAAGAAAAAAACCCCATAGTATTAAGCAATGGACACGTTTGCAAGGAAGAGAATTATAGAATAATTGCTTCATTTACTGGAAGTCATGTTTAAGTGTCTCTTAATTCACAATGCATCTTAAAAATAGTTTTAAAGGGTCTTAAGCTGGTTTTTCAAGAATTCTCAGTTTTTTCCTTGCAGCAACAGCCCTAAGTCAGGAGAGAAGGCCTGTAATTACCTTCATGCTTTCCATTACCTTTTCATTCCACTCTCTTTCTCTGTGCCTCAAATCGAACTGAAGATTTGAATATTTGTTTTGTATATCTCCAAGTGAAATCATCAAGATCTCTCAGAACTGTCAGAATAAATTTGATCTTTTTCTTACACTAGAGAATCATCTTAGAATGCATGAAACTCATTTGTCTTCGGCTTTTGTAGGGGAAAAAAAAAAGGTAAGTCTATCTCAAAATGCAACACATTTAATTTACTGTGGCAACAAATATTAGGAGGACTTTTTTTTTGTAGGCATTGTTTAAACTCCTTTTACCAACTCAGAATTTAGTCCAGCAACTTTTAAACTAAGCTCTGACAATGCAAGAAACTATTCAGAGCTGCTGATTCAATGTACACACTCTGCATTTTCAGTTTTTCTTATTAAATCTTTTATTCCATTTGTAGGTGCAAAAAAGGAACCAGCACAAAAAAATCCATGTACATATTTTTTATCAAAAACATTGGCAAGTACTAGGAATATGCATATGAAAGGAAATATATTATTTTATTCTTCATTGATCTATCCCCACATGCTGACTCTCGGAGGTTTAGGGTATTTCTCTACAAATGCACAGTTCCATTGACTTAACAGCAGTACTTACAAAGTAAACGCCTTTGTCTTCTAGAGTAGCACCAAAGCCTCTGGCTGTGGTGCCAGCTCATCACCCTCCTTTCTCCCACTTCAAGTTTGAACACTGTATTGTTGGAGAGGTCCTCAGACAAGCATAACACTATCACACTGAATATCAAACTATCTTATAGTTTAGAAGATCGGTGTTCCTCACTCTTCTATGTTATCACAGACAGATGCTACAGCAAGAGAGACATTCAGTTTCTGAGAAGTGTTATCCACCTGGTTTCTATTTGTGTGAAAAAGCCTGTCTGGCTAAAAAGTGTTTCCTATTAAGAAATGAAAGCTTGGAAGTTGAATTTATTTTGTTGTTTTGTTATATTAGTACAAACAGTAAGAAATGTTTGGGGTTTTTTTCACATATAAAATTAAGGTGCAAAAGGTCAGAAGGGAGAAGTTTCATTGTGTTTGGCACAGGAAGATGCACATCTATGCACATCTGAGGAAAACTCCCAAATATAAAATATTTGAAATGTTGAAACATATTTATTAAAATAGGTACAAATAGGATTATCAGTTAAAAAACCTCACTAACTTCTGAAAAAATGTCCTGCATTATTTCAAAGGATAGCAGTAGATCACAGTGTATCAGGAAGCCACACAGAAATATAGCTGGAAAACCTCCAGAAGCAGGAGCTATGATCGCTCACCAGACCTTATGAATACATTTCACTGACAGTGCTCAGTGTTTACCAGTGTTTTCCTTGTCATACTCCAAACCTATTTGTTTGCCTTTGTGTAAGGGTAGACTCCTGTTACACAAAAGGAGAGTTTACTTTTAAACTCAAAAAGAGCACTGAAATGATATGAAATTTTTTTCTTTCTTCTTCAGGTGTACTGAAGAAATAATTCTGTTTGCTTTCCCAGGTGATTTCCCAACAACTGAAGAAAAGTAAAAATTTTTGTACATCATATTAAAAAAAATTAATTCTTCATCTTATTTAAAATAGATATTAAAAAAATCCATATTTGGTCAATGCTTCTAAAAAAATAAAAGTGTATTGACAGGCCAATCATTCCACTAAAACTGCTTGTATGTATGTGCCAGTACAGGAAACTCTAAAATGGTTTCTCAACCCCACAACTGTTGTCTTCTTATGGGTGTTTCTGCAGAAGGCCACTGCATGTTTCTCTTCTGGCTGAAGTGTTCATTGGAAGAAAAATGTGTTAGAACATGAAAGCGTGGGAGGTTTGAAATTGAGAGTCCAGAGAGTGGCTCAAGTTAAAAGTGAGTGAGATGCCTCAGTGTTGCAGTGCTTTTAGCCATCTTGACAGAGTTGCAGCTACTCGAAGTGGAAAAAAGCAGTCACCTGCACACAAATGGGGCAAAATGTGCATATTATCATTTAAGGTGTAGCCACTTCTGTTAAGATTTAAGACAGCTGGAAATCAAGTTGAAAGAGAAACTAGTTCTGTGTCCTGCTCCTGGCTCAGTACTTTGTCAAATTTGCATCAAGCAGGCTCTAAACTAGTTAAAATTGAAATCTCCTGATTCAGTGGTGTACTGTGTCGCCCTAGGCAGTAATGCTTCTCTGCCTACAGCTTCACTTGGACAAATAAGAATAAAGTTACTTTTTGAAATTATTAATCTTCCCTAGGCCAAGTTATTCATTCCTCTTTCTTGCCTATCTGAAACAAGTATCACTGCAGAGATCTTGCATCTCTAGTTCCAGTAACAGAGTGCCTTTCAAGAAAAATTAGATTAAAGATAGTTTTATCAACGTTTCTAGTTCTTAAATAGAATGGCCTTCAGCACATTTAGAAAGAAAGGCAATGAACAAAACCAAGTGCAAAATAGCCCCCCCTATTTCTAGGCGTTGTCATTACAGAAAAGTCACTGGAAAGAACACCTGATTTTGAAGACATTTAAGTCAGTCTGTGGTAGCTCCAGTGGGATCGTCACCTTCTGCAACATGATAAGCAGCAGCAGAGGATTGTTCTGAGGGGATGTTTTCTCCTGTACTCCAAAGCTTGTTTCACTTGCTCTTTAGCATCTCCTACATAGTCCTCAACATTTTGCATATTTATCTCAATAACATCAAAGGTGTCTGCCTGTTCCTCCACTAGCAGGGCCACCTGCAGAAAGAGTTCATGAACTTCCTTAATGCGACCTTCTAACTTCACCAGCTCCTTATGCCGGGTCTCTATCTCATTCAGGGCTGAGCGAGCCCCCTTAACATCTGACAAGAGATTCTCAGAGAAGACATCCCATTTGCCTTGCTCAATCATCTCCTCAATCTGGTTGCCAGAAACATCTTTGCCCATGATCTCCAGCTGCCGCTGAATTCGAATCTTGCAGTTCTCCCGCTGGTTCATCTCTGTTGCATTGTAATCAAACATAGCGTCCTGAAATGTGTGCATGAGGTCAACATAGTGGTTCTTCGCCACCCTGGCAATGACAGACATAGCTCCATATTTTGTTATTGCATCTTCACAGAAATCTCTCATTACCTGCAGTTTCCTGTGGATGTTTTCTCCGCGGGTCTTAATGTCTCTGGCAATACAGTTAGTATCTCGTTTGATGCTACTGAGACGGCGCATGGAAGTAAGGAAGCGGGTGTTTTGCTTCCTGAGACGGCTGACATCTGCTTTTAGGTGGTCATTTTCTGTCCGGATGTTCTGTATGTCCTTGTGAAGAATTTCCAAGGCATAATCAGTCTCATAAAGGAGAATATCCTGGGGTGAATTTTCATCATCCTCACTATCGGAAAACTGTTGGTTGTGTAACCTGGCAAATTCACGCAGCTCACTTAGACGGTCTTTCATCCTGCCTGTAAAACAGAGGAACAGGAGGAATGAAGTTTAAAGTAACTAAAATATTGGTTTACAAGAGTTGAAAATTTGTAAGTAATAACTACATCATGGTGATAACTATATCATCGATAACAAACACAACTACATCAAAGATAATCCAAAATATCAGATTTTAGATTTGTTCACAGTTCACTGTGATGGATATCAGATCCAAAACGCTGCTGCTAGAAAACTCCTCTAGAAAGTACAAAGCTTAGAAACTAAAGAACTGCAAGAAAGAAGACAACAAATCCTGAAGAAAAATCCAAAAGAGTAGTAAGACAAACTTTGGAGTTGGCTCCCCCCAAAATGCCAGTCTTTTACTTGGAGGAAAAAAACCAAACTCTTGATAGGAAGCCTTCAGCTATCAGCATCCGTAGACGTTAATATCTGAACACCTCCCACTGCTGTTCACTAGAGAAATCTCTAGCTCCTGATCCTTCACTACATCAACTGCCCAAAATGTCACAGGTCTTCTCTCATTCTAAGCTTGCTTTTCCTGGGAGAATACTAGGAAGCCTCTCAGAAACAGAAATGGCATTTACCAATACAGTTGGGAAAGAAAAGTTTCAAAAAATAGTGTGGAAAGTATCAAAATGGGGGGAAAAAAAAAAGGATGAGCAAGTTTAGTGTCTCCAGATGCTATCATTGACCACAGTGTATCAGGCATCAATGAAACACCACAGCAATAGCAGCATTTTATAAGTAAAACCATCCATCCAACCCTTCTTTTTTTTGGTATGATGCAAACATCCTACTGAAGGAATAAAGTAATACTGTTGTTACAGGTCAGGATCCATTTTCTATATGTTTGCCTCAGACATACTTAACTACAAATTTCATTAAAAAGCCACAGAATGAGTAATCTGTGCAGACCAGTTTCCTGGTAACAAAACATAAGTCTCCTTTAAGTATATTGCTTACTTGAAATCTAGACCTACACTCTTTGCAGAAGGTGAATTCTGAAAGTTTCAGCAAGAATCCTGCACCAACTGCTTCAGCAAGCAGGAAGAAGAAAATTTTTCATCATAAGTGCTGTACATCCCATGACCTCATTTAAATCAGTAAGAAAGATAATCAATTTAAGAAGCAGCACCAAGCAGGACATCTCTAGATCTCTCTGTTCAGATGACTTATTTTTGGTTTTCCAGGAATTAAAGTATCTTCACAGCATTTACAAACATGCTTTCCATCCCTTCATAGGATCATCAGTTATTTCCAGGTTAAGAAAAGTCACATGTGTATATACCCAGTATAATAGGCCTAAATCTAATATGAATTAAAGCTGAAAATTTAAAATCTGTTTAATGGGCTGTTAGATGTGTTAAGGATGTGTAGGGAGGAGATGGGAAAGATTCCATTACTGCCATCAGACACAGCTTCGTGGGCTCATATAGTTCATTGGGGGTATATACTAGTCTTGAGAGGTGTCCTGATTAGGATCATATTTATATTGAAGAAAAAAGGTGCATTTCAACTTAAACCAATTCTTTTACAAGCAATGTAAATCAAGAAAGTCCATTAATATCCTGAGAGAAGAGCTTTCATTCAGAAATGCACACATGTAAGATAATTGTTTGAATTTAAATCATGAGCCACATAGATTCAACTCAATCATACAGAGAAAGTATTAGGAAATGAAATGTTTCCCACCTCCTCCCTCAGCAATAATAATATCAAGACTTCCACCTCATGCCACAACACCAAGATGAAAACTCTCCCTCTGAAAAGTGAAAACCAAAGTGTGTGGTGCAGCTTAAAAGCCAGGTTTTCAGATTTACTTGGCTGCAAAACTGTATGGCCAAGTTTGCCTAGAGACACTGAGACAGTGAGAATATCTACTCTTTCTGTCTGGAAACAGTGGACCACTCTAGAGAGCATGGAAGAAAGGGAGTGTTCAGCAGTTTATTCTCTTGCTGTGTAGCATCTACATTTGGAAAGAGCAAACAATGGTTTTTATTACTTTTAAATGGCCATCCACAGCAGAAAGGTGCCATTTGTGTAAACTGTCATACATGTGCAGGACTACATTGAACACGTTCTGGGCCCCTCAACACAAGAAAGACAAGGAGCTACCAGAGAAGGTCCAGCAGAGGGGCACAAAGATGATTTGGGGTCTGGAGCCTCTCTCTTATGAGAAGAGACTGTGGAGTTGGACCTGTTTAGTCAAGAGAAGAGAAGACTGAGAGGGGATCTCATCAATACACACAAATATTTCAAAGGTGAGTGTCGAGGGGATGGTGCCAGATTCTTTTCAGTGGTGGCCAGCAACAGAAGGAGGAAAAATGTCCATAAACTAAAACACAGTAAGTTTCACCTCAACATGAGGAAGAACTTCTTTACACTGAGGGTGGCAGAGCACTGGAAGAGGCTGCCCAGGGAGGTCATGGAGTCTCCCTCTCTAGAAACATTCAAAACATACCTGGACACATTCCTGTGTCACCTGCTCTAGGTGTCCCTGCCTTGGCAGGGGGGTTGGACTAGATGATCTCCAAGGTCCCTTCTAACCCTAACTATTCTGTGATTCTGTGAACTTTGTGCTTACCATTCCTTAAACTTAAGATAAATTAAATTTCATCGGCCTTCCACAGAGAGCAGACTAACAACTGGCTCAACAATGATTTTATTTTATTTTCTGTGCTTGACAATGAAAAAACAAACAGAAAACCACACTAAGAGCTCCTGGATAATAAACTCATAATTTTGTAAGAGTAGGGCTACCCTTCCTTCCCCTGGAAGAAATGGAGAAGCAAATACAAGTAATTCACAACATGAAAATACTAATGCTGTAGTAAATTCATGTGTATACTAATTCTGCAGCATGTCTAAAAATATTGCTTTTTTTTTTACTCTTTTAACATAACAGGAAAGGCTATAAAGTCAACCATTAAAAGAAGAGTAAGGAATTGTCAAGAGAGGCCTCGGATTGCACCACAATGTTGCCTGCACAGAGGAAGATCATGCAATTAAACACTAGCCTATGTACTGTCACTTCTACCAAGTCTCTGTCTACAGTCTGTATGTGCTGAATAAAAGTTATACAACATAAAATTTAATATTCATCAATCAGTTCATGCTACCTCATTTACTATGTTGCTACTGTTCATTTACTCAAGGATTTCCCCCGCAAAATCTTTGGAAAGTTCCATGAACTCCTACCAGTCTTTTGGTAGATCAGGCCAGATCTAACAGCCAGATAGTCAGACACAGATTTCAGCCCAGAGTCATGAAGGACAACACTATCACTCTTGATACATTATGATGCCCACTTGAGACACCTCAAGCACAATTCCTTGTACCTGGAATATTCAGAAGTCAGCTCCTTCTGACTTCGGTCACTGCTGCAAGCCTCGAGCACTTTCCTGGGTAAGATTGTGAAGGAACAAGCTGGACATCAGTGAATGAACACATGGATCAAGGCCACTTGTGAACAGCTCATCTCCAGTGACATGGACAGCATCGCACACGATCTCCGTGATCCAGCAGATCCAGTAAAGTCTAGCTGTAAGCGGAACAGAGGGATTAAGTTACAGTTGCACTGAAAATCTTCAACCTGGGTTTTCCCAGCTTCCCAGTACTTAGTTCTAAAAGCCTACATTATTTGTATCTACATACCAACACTTACATTCAAGGTGGTTCAACGTTAGTATCCTTTAACTCTGCACTGATGACCTGTACCTGCGTGGGTTATGGCTCCATGACTGAAGTGTTCACACTTCTGTCCTAAAAAATGGATGCCATCTCTTTAAGCCTGACTTCAGAGTTATTCAAAATCAGGGACTTTTTGGCACCTTCTTTCATTCTCTCTAAGTCCTGTCTTTTACACTCTGTTTCTAAAGTGCATCACCTAGCCTCCTTCCCACTTCATCTTCACATTTTCGAGATGTTCCTCCTTGTCCACACACAGTATGGGGACAGAATGGAAGGACAGGAAATGAATAACTTTACACCTGTATTTCAGCATTGTATTAAGCCACAAACACCACAAATTACAGAGGACACCTGTTCAGCTTTATGCTGAACGTGCTCAAGTACTCCATAGGCTAGCATTTGCAATATTTGGCTGAAGAGATTTGTGAGATTCAAGAAAATGTTTAGATTTCAGCTTTCCTGAGCACCTTTTGCTCAAGGAACACAGTAAATTTATTTGAGGTATTTGGAAACTGTTGCTTTGAGAAACTCACAATTTGGCAACATTTTAGGATTTTTTTACATAAAGAAAAACAGCAGGCTGGAATGCAACTCCACCACAGATGTCTTTTCCTATTTCAAAGTCTCATTTCAAATGAAGGGGAACTAGATCTTCCCAAGAGAGGACAATAACTTCCAAGCATTCCTTGGATGGTGTCAGGGACAGAACTGACAATAAAGAGCTTAAACGAATAAGCAGGGAGAGCAAGGGGGAACAGCAATTTGAAACATTTCAGTTTAACAAATCAATTTTTAGAAAAGTTGACCTCCTTTATCATATGCTGTTGTTACTCAAAGCAAAGTTTACATCTACTTGTATGTTGATAGTATTGTTTGTAATTAGAACAGCAACATATTAACACATAGTACATTACTGGGTGTTAGGGATAGCCTCAGACCTCAATCTGTAATACGAGCGTCAGTCTCTCCCTTCATACAGTGCCTGGTGCAGCAGTAGAAGTTGGGCTCCCTGACCAGGAAGCAGCTCTGCAGGACTTGGTAGACATGAACTGGAACATGAGCCAGCAATGCATCCAGGCTGGAGCAGCGAAAGTGAGGAAGGAAAGTGACCCCTTCTGTCTGACACTTGAGAGGCCATATCTGTTGTGTTGCCTGGGCTCATCACAGACACACTGAGGTAAGTCCAGGGAGGCCACAGAGATGGTCAGAAGTGCTGGAGCACCTGACATATGAAGAGAAGCTCAGAGAGTTGGGAATGTTCAGCCTGAAAAACAGGAAGCTCAAGGGAGATTTGTTGCCACCACCAACTGCTTAATGCAAGGCTAGACCCTTCATGGAAATGTACAGCAATAGCACAAGAGGCAACAGCCCTAAGGGAAAAGCCAGCCAGATAGGAGACAGGGGGAAAGGAAGAAAAAAACCCCAAACATTTGAAAAAAATGGAAAAGGTGCCCAGAAAAGTTTTTGAATCTGCATCCTTGAAGATACTCAAAACTCTACTTGATATGGCCCTCAGCAACCTAAACTACCTGTGTGTGTTTTGAGTGGGGCTGGATTAGACAGTGTCCAAAGGTCCAGTCTAAATTGTTCTGGTACTCAACCTTAGATAAAAAGTTTGCTAATTTGAACATGAACATTAAATATATTCAACTACTTGTGCAAGTTTATATAAGATACATCTAACATATTAGAATATCAAGACAGCAACTACTCTGGAGTAACAACCCCAAGTGTATAAATACCTTAATTCTAAGAGTGTGGGGTTTAATAGATTAGCTGTCAGTTTTATTTTATTTTAAAATACTTTATATATTCAAACTGGAACATAGGCTTCCATGTTTGTGGCTTTGGGCTAGGTAAATCCGTCCTTGTAAAAATGAATTTCCTTCTGCAGTCCATCATGATGTGTACACCCAAACACACACACAGGAAATGCAGGCCAGGTGATGATTGCAGAGGTTACAACTTTGAAGCCAGATACCCAGCAAGTACAGTCAGCTGAGGGCATGTTTGGTACTCATCTCTTCATGTTGCTGTGCTACTTCTTGGTATTAATCACCACAATGACTAGCTTTCCCATGATGCATGAGAAAGACACAAATTGTTCTGCTTCAATAAGATTACAGCCCCACACAGCTGTGTATGACATGGGATTTCAGACAAGAAAGAAAATCCACTTTGAAAATCAGAAACTATGCATATGCATAAAACCCCTTTCTGTTAGCCCCATATACACACAAAAGGGAGTCCTGCAAAGCATATTTCCATTGCTGTGCTAATGTTCTGCAGCCTGTTATCTATATAGAAATAAATTAAGGATGAAAAGTTATTTCTGTAGAAACAAATGAGTTGCACACCTATTTTTACTTCAGCTTTAACATTTGTGTATCCACATTTGATCCCCATATGGGCCATTCACTTAAGAGCTGGCCTCGATGATCCTTGTGGGTCCCTTCCAACTCAGAATATTCTGTGATTCTCTGATCACTGAGTTTGGGGACAAATGGAGAAATAATGAAGCAGTTTCAGCACAGCATCCATATTTCATTGCCAGCAGCTGGGAAGGCAGGCAGTGTACATTTTTTCTTTGTTCTGCATTCATGAATGGCAGCTGCTACTTAACACCCGCTTGTGGGTTACCAAAAGTCTAGTCAGTAATCTTTTCAGCCTTGAGTAGGGCCTTACAAGACGAAGCTTTTACTTCAGTTGTTTGAGGAACAACAGATATTTCAAAACAAGCCAGTTAAAAATAATCTCTGTCAGTAGTTCTTCTCTCCCTCAGAAGGCAAAAATCCTAATACGAACCCACGTGGCTCATCCTGGCTCTGAATGGCATGTGATTTTGTTCGCATGACACACAATAGATATGACCCAAAAAACAATTAGGAAATAACCTGCTCCTAAGCAAAATTACTTCATAGCTAAGTGTGTGTCAGCACATTCAGTGACTTCCCATATCGCTTGTAGAGGATGTAGTATTGACGGAAATCTACTCAGATGGACTTGCTGAATTGAACACACTCCATTCCAAGGCAAACTGTGTGCTGCTGTTGCACTAAAATGCAAGTCATGCATAGGTAAAAAAAGTATTAAATGTAGCTGAAGCCTTTAATTTAAGAGATGGAGTCTCAGATTTAATAATAATTTTCTAGTAACTATCTGGTTTGGAAACAATTGTCTTAGACCAGATTTAATTTTTTTGCTCAGTATCTGTTGTCTAATAATAGATTTAACGATATTAATTAACTTGGAAAACATACTTAGTCTTTTTTAAAATAGGTTTTCCTCTTTCCATAAGCATAATTGGCTTACAGCAGAGTGCTAGTCACCTTTTCAGTCCAAATTCTCTGTCTTCCCAACCATGCCCATCACAGGTGGCACAGCAGGCTTGAATTTTTCAAATCACTCATCTTTTTTTCTCTCTTCTCCTCCTCTATAAGAGCCTGAAGAAACACCAAGAATCATGATCTAATGATTAGGACACTTTGCCTTCTTAAGCTGTTTTAAGATCACATCTGTGTACTAAGTCCACTATTAACAACTATGACAGAGATCAGCATTTCAAAATCTTTTTGTGGCCTCACTGAAAGGAAGTTATCCTCTCTGGAGCTTCTTGGATTTGGCAACGTTTAAAAATAGACAAAATGTATTCAGGCTTTTAAAATCCATCAGTTAACGCTGAATGCCAGTTATAAAGCTACAGAAATCCAGCAAGAAGCTACAAGTGTATCTGAAGACTACACTACCCAGCTCACATGGTCATCAAAGCCTGTGTACAGCAGAACACTGCCTTTATACTTTCCATCACCCTAGTGACAAATATCTGCAGTTGTAATGTCTCAGGGTATTATTTTTTCCCAAAAGCTTGCATGAAGTGTCAACTTCTCTGTTTGTGCCAGGACAAGTTATTTATTACAAGCTGATATATTCAGAGAAGTATGGATAGCTCCGTTCTTTTCAGGCTGCTTCTGCAGTTGACAGAATCTCCAAGTCTCCAGTAATTCCTTTCTTATCATAAAGGCTAGGAAAAACCTAGGGGGAAAAAATTAAAATTCAGATAGTTTGTTGCCTCTAACTCAAAGTAATGACGCAATAATTGCTAGAATACTGGTAGCTTTGGAGGTTCTTCTTTGACTTATCTCAGTTTCTTTACCAGTATTCGATCTCTTCAACATAAAGGAACTCTCAATTTTTGTATGACAGCATATTGTAAATTCAAGGATCTAGGGTGCATCTCATACTTCTGAGATGTATTGAATAAGGTTAACCATCCTGGTGTTTTCCATAGACTGGTTATCAGGTTTCCCAGACATTAGTATCAAAACTAGGAGAAGTTGCTGGTGTGCATTAAATGCCCTATAATATGCATTGCATTTTTCACATATTTATGATAAGACTGACAAAAAATCTTTAGTTTTAGTTTGTTATTACTCAGTAGGTATGAGAGTAAACATTATTCCTGGAGAGGACAGCTTGTTTTACTGCTACTATTTACTAGGCTGTCTGAATTTTCACTGCAGAGCTATGGATCACCACTGACAAGTTTTCAGTACTGGATAGATGATAAAATGGATTCTCGGTATCTCCTCTTGACATTTTCCTCACAAGTCACATAAATGAGCACTTGTAACTAGACTTGGTGTTGGTTGGGTGGGGAACAGTTGTAACAGGGCTGTAGGCAAAAAATGTTTCTCCATCTTCACTGCATGGCCTATTGACAAGTGCAAATTCGCCATGTGCATTGTTTGAACCCCCTCCCAAAACTGGGAACTCTCTACATCATGCTTCTGTATATAAATGGAAGTTAAGATGAGGAAAGATAATGCACGCCCCAAATTTGGCTACTTCATTTTCCTAAGGATGCCAGCAACAGAATGTATAGTTAGCAACTGCAGATATTGAAAACTTGCTGAATCCTTGGACTCCTTGAGACCTGTGAGCTGACTTCGATTGTTTTGAATGTGCACAGCTTGCTGAAAACATGCCAACATTACAAGAGTAGGTGAACATTCATGGGATTGTATTATACCCAAGGGAAAGAAAACCAATTCCACCATGGCTGTCCGTTCAGTGCTTCCCAGTACCTGCCGTGCACTGCACTGTAGGCTGACTACTGGAGGGTGCCGTTCCTACCATCAGCAAGACCAAGGTCTTCAGGTAAAATTGGCCTGGATGGAGACAAGGGGACGTGAACTGTACCTCCAAGGGCTTAGCAAATAGTTAAGGCAGAACCATACCACTAACATAAACAGTGAGACAGCCATCCCTGCATTTCTTGGCAATTACTACAGCTCAGCATCATTACAAGTCACTGTGCAAGGAAATTAGCCTACGCACTCACAGGCAGTGCTGGCACTACAGCACCATGAGTATACACATTATCTAATTAATCACCTCAGCTTCCCTGAAACACATTGGCTCAGCTAAATAGCTATGTGCATACCATACTTATGTCTACCACACAGTGGTATTTATAAGTGATTAAGACAGTGTGTTGGCATGCAAATAGAAAGATGAGGTTGCATGTGATCATCAGTCAGAAGCAATGTGTTCTATCGACATTTTTAAATTAGCACAACAGCATTATTTTTTAAAAAACCACATATATTTAAAGCTTGTAATAAAGTGTTACAATCTGAGATCAAGTATTCTTTACTTTAAAAAAAACCCTTTAAGGTTAAAAGCAGGGTGTTTTCTTGGTGTTTGGTCATGTGGGCCAATACACATGAGGCTCAGTTTGGGATTCTACTGCAAAATCTACACAACTGTACCTGCACCAAAATAGTTCCAGCCAGGAAATAACCCCTACAGCCATACATGCATACCCACAGCCTCAGCCACAGGACATGTCATGCTTTATGGCAGTTACACTGCTTAGCAGCCCATGGGTATTTACAGCCCCATTCAAAGCACCAATGCAGTTGAGACAAGATAGAGATGTCATTAGGGACACACTGGCCAGTGGTACTTAGAGAATTTGTTCCTGACTGGACATATCCAAAGCTCAAGCAACCTTTATTCTTGCTTTCAAAAATAAGTGAGTTGTCACTACCACAAACACAGCACAGACAAATGGCATAGCAGGAAAAGCTGGAGCGTGCAGTAATTCCCTGGCTTTTGTGAACATGGGTTTGTTGAGAATAATCCTGGTAATGGGTTAACTGTCATAGCAGATAAAGCAAAAGCTGCACACATGATAAGCCTTCTGAAGTCAAGATATGTGACATCATTCTCTTTCTGATAAAACTACATAAATATGGCCTAGATGTAAGTGCCAAACACTGTGTGATAGCTTTTGCTGATTGTGTCGAGTGTCTTGATATCTCCTCTAGCCTCTCAAAGTGGATGTAGAAACCAAATTGCCTTGCTCCCCTCATGTGGAGTTCCCCCACTACCCAAGGGGGGCTTCCCAGGAGCCAGCCCTAGGCAGGAGCAGTGCTGCTGCTCCCTGGGAATGATGTTTCTTACCAGAGTTGGTTCATGGCCTCATCTTGGAGAGCAGCCCAAAATGCAGGTGTAACCAAAAATGGCTTCACTGCAAAAAGCAGCATTTGGTGTTGAGATGAGTTTATCGGATCAAATTAACATTGCCTCAGTAATTTTTGCACTATGCTTTGTCATCCTTGAACTACAGGGATGACCAGAATCAAAGAAAATTGATGGGCCAGATAAAAGATAACAGAAACTATATCTGGTCCAGCACCTTCGTACTTGACACAGCAGTTGTCTTCTCACCATCACAACTGGTTTTGAACATGTCAGCGTTGTGATGGGTTTCTGTCATAACACTCGAAAGTTATCCATATTTTCCACTAGTAACTTGGAGAGTGAAACCAAACATGAGCTTGTACAGTCTCCAGGTGACACTGAACTGGAAGGGAAGGGAGTAGAAGCAAGTGTTTGTGGGGGAGAAGAAAGAACGACAATTTATGGTGATCTTGACAGTAAGAGAAGAATTAACAAAAATAAAAGGAAATTCAATAGAGACAAGCCTGGCACACTTAGATAAAATTATTCACACAGAGAGAAAGTAGGAAACACCTAGTTTGGCAGCAGGAAAGCATTGGTGGGGTTATAGCTGATTGCAAGCTACAAAACAAGTTCACAATATAATGCCATTGTAAAAAAAACAAAACTCCATGTCTTATACGAGAAATGGCATGGGAAGGACTGGTTTTACTCTGCTTGGCATAGATAAGGCCTCCGTTGGAATAGTACATCCTGCACCAGTTACCACATTAGGAAAGTCAAAGGGAGCATATTGGCCTTGTCCCCAAATGGTTTAGAAAATACAATCCTAGAGGAGGAGGAGTTGAAGGAATTATGTTCATTTCATCCAGAAGACCAGGGGAAGAGACACAGCATTCCTTGGCATAAAAGTTTTCTATGAAAAGGGAAATGGTCAGTTTCATCCTCTGTTGACACTGGAAACATACAAAGTAATCAAGTTTCACACAAGACCTATGTTGAACTGGCTGTGACTAGCTGAAAATTGGACCATTTCTCTGTGACAGCACTGTGGGACCTTCTTCCTTGATGAAAAGAGAGAAGATAAACTCCTCTCAGGCCTGGTTTTGGTGCACAGCTACAGTGCACTGAATGGATTAAGTAATGTCTTACAGTACCTCCATGGCCCTGCATTCCCAGGATTTGTTCAGTGCCCTCACTTCCAGTCTCACTGTGTCCAGGACGGTGTACGTGTTCACACAGTGCTGCCTGTGCTGGAGAGCAATTTAGGTGACTCTTTTCACTCAGCAGATTCTCTTCCTTCTCTATTATTTATACACCAGTAGCAACTACCATTTCTCCTTCTGAAACAGGTTTTGGTTACTGTTATAGTATAGTGGAAGATGTCGGTCAGGGAGCCTAATCCCACAGCACCCAAATTCTCCAGGACTGATAGAATATGCAGTTGCATTCCATAGCATCGTGTTTATCTGCAGTGCCCAGAAGGTACCACATTTTACTCATTTTAATGTCTCAAGAGATCATCTGTACCATGCTTAGTTTCTTCATGGAGATGTCTTTTGACAACAAAGTTGAATTTGCAGTTTTAGCCTCAGCCAAAACACCAGATACCATATGACTGAACATGCCATTTCAGTTTCAGAGCAGTGGTCATACAAGGCAGTCAGAGAAAAAAATGTGAGAAAAAGGTCATTGGAGGACTTGGGCACCTAAGCCCTCCTTTCCTAATGATGACCTTTATTCTGTTCATCTCTTACACCTTTGGTCTGTTTTGAATAAAAAAGAAGTTATGCTCATCTTGTAGTCTCACCACTATTTAAATAGCGAGTATCAGCATTGGTAAGAAAGCATCATCCTTCAAATTGCATTCTCATCCTAAAAAGTCACATATTTGATCCCTGACGGCTTAAAAAATGGTTCCTAAAATACCATCTAAAGAACAGGAACAAAAAGTGCAAGCGTCCGTTTTCGGCCAGTGTTGTTATTCTAGTCATTTCCTTTCTCGGTATCACAGAGAGACATGTAGTTACCTCAGACATACATGAGTGCTAGCTCTTCTTGGTAGGAAAGGAAGTGAGTATCAATTAATAGGAAGCAATCAAAGAACTCTAACTTTTGCACCCAGTTCCAGATCTGGCCATGATGACATTCAAGAACGAAGGAAAAGTTATTATATTTTGCATATAAACCAAATTTTCTATAAAATTTGCTCTGGAGCTATTCATAACCATGTATGAGCACTATGAACAAAATGTTAATACTCGTTAAGCCAGCCAAACAAGGCAGTGGAAATGCAGACACCCGTTGTGACTGGATGAGAAGATTCATATTTGAAAGTGCCTCTGTTTTTCTCTGGTCCTGTGAAAACCCAGCCATCCCTTTTGCCTTCCATGAGGAGCAGGGCTAGCCTAAGACACCTTCGGACCCACGAGACCAGTCCCCATTCCCTACCATCTCTCCTGCCTCCGGGCTTTAGACCTCCCCTCTCGACTCAAAAGGGGCAGTTTCGCCTACTCTGATGCACAACCGAGGTGCCAAGCGCTCCGCACGCCCCGCGGCCCCTCCGCCCAGCCGGCTGAGCTGGCTGGGAGCACCGGGGACGCACCGGAGCGCGCCCCGACAGCAGGGGAAGGAGCGGCCAGCCTGGGCTCCGGCACTGCCCGGCACTGCCCTCCCTCCGGCAGCAGATCCGGGCGCGTCGGCGCTGATGCTCAGCGCAGCTGGGAAATACGGCTGCGCTCCCGTCCGGGGAGCCGACACCGGCTGTGCCCGGGGTGAAGAAACCAAACCCTGCCCGGCGCCTGGGGAAAGCGCCGTCTCGTCTTCCCCCACCCCGACAGGTACTCACCCGCGGGCAGGACAGGGCAGCTGAGCCCGGCCGGTCCCGTCTCGCTCCCGCCGCGCCGCTCCCCGAGGTGC
>VZRJ01001791.1:1607014-1620850 GCA_013397565.1 Ptilonorhynchus violaceus
CGGGGCGGGACCAGGGCGGGCGCACCCGCCGGCACCGCCCCCTCCCGCCCTCTCCGGCCCCGTGGGGACGGGCTCGGCCCGCGCCGCTTCCCAGCGCGGGGAAAGTCCGCCCCGTGGGTGCTGGGAAGCGTGGGAGCGGTGAGCTGGCCCCGTTGTTCGCCGTCGCCCCGTGGACGTTCCGTGACCTTTCTTGCCCTCGCCTCCCCGCCGGGAAGCCGGGGCTTTCCGACTCCGTGATTCTGTAATTCTGTGATTCAAATTGCTGCTGCTTAGGGTAGGGAAGAGAAGATGGGTTCTTTGCTTCATGCTTCAGGGTATGGCTCAAACTTACTCCATTTTTGGATTGTGATTTAAACTCTGACAACTTTGACCATTCCTGGGAAAAAAAAAACAAACACCACCTTCCCCATCATTCTAACTGAAAAAAACCTAACAGAACTTCGGTGTCACAATGTTTGATACGTGCTAATAATACACATTAATAAACCACACGAGTAGTTATAGGGGTTGTTTCAGTCTTTCTGAGATGGGAAGGTTTTGCTTTTCTTGAACATCTTGGACATGTTTTTTGGACATGAACTTTTTTTCTCCGTTTCACCACAAAAAATTGAATATAATTTGAAACTGGAAATGTTAAAATACAGAAGTTACTTTTTTGTTGGTGCCAAGAAGTAGCTAAAAGAGCAATTGGGATTTCCTGAGCAGTCATCAGTTATAAGGCTCCAAAATTTCTTACATTGCATCAATCCCACCCTCAGTGACGAAGAACAAATTTTGTCATGATGGAGACAATTGCAGAGACATAGGAAGCTTCCTTCTTCCTTATTTTCTCTGCTGTTTTTGTGTCAGGAAGAAACTTAAGTAATAGGTAAATGCTTGAGGTTTTATGGTTAACAGTCAGTTAAAAATATATCCGAGAGAGAAGCTCTTTTACCTTGAAAAACCCAGGACTGCGCTGGACACTTTGCTGGGATTTTTCTCTTAGAGCTTGGTGCTGGAGACAAATTTAGGTGTGTAGGTCTCATCAGTCCCCTAAACCTACCTGAAGGCACTGAATTGTGAGTGGGTTTCTCTTCCAGGCTTGCTGCTTTGCGAGAGCAGCTGCAGCATCCCCAGGCGTGGGCAGGTGGTTTTCTCTTTGCCACTGGGCCGCGGAGGGCAAATGGGCCTTTGGTGCTGTTAATGCAGACGGAGCTGAAAATAGAGCTGGGTGTTAATGAAGTGTCATGGGTAATCAAAGATAGGGCTGCTTTGTATGGCATGGAACAACAATTACAAATTAACCTGCTGTTGTTGCAGCACAGGCAAGGCTATGGGTGCATTGCTTGATGCGTCTGATGATCCAGTCAAGAGCAAAATGCTCATCTAGGAACATCTGGTATCTTCCCTGTAATTTGTGTGGAGGGTATGGAAGACCAAATAGATGATTGTCAATTCTCTTCTGCTTTGGGAGAGACTTCAGTTAAAATTTCAGTAGCTGAGTAGCAGGCAAGGTAACAATATTGTTAAAATATCAACCTTCTAAGAAAGGAACGGAGGGTGAGAGAAATTTGTTATTTCTATAAATTTTGCCACCTAGATTAGATGAGGTTAAAGAAGGTCCAAAACTCTCAGAAATAGCTCCCTAATTAAGCTACACTAATAGGTAGCTAAAACAACTCACCTTTGACAAACAAGGATCCTGAAGCTCTTGAGTATGTTATGTTGCCAGATCCCACGAAAGGTGCCCATTTGCATGGCGTTATGAGAAACAAAACCAGATGTGTCATATGAAAAGATTGTCATGTCATCATATGTACAAAAGACACTTGTTTTGGGTTAATATGCTCATTTCAATCACTTCTGATATAACATGAACAGTGTAGATTGATAATGGGAATGTTTAGACAGAGAAGAGTGATTTTCAAAAAAAAAGAGAAAGAATTTTCAGTCTTGTCATTTTATTCTCCCATGAGTCCTAAACAGCATTATATACAAAGCTACAAAAGTAACACAGTAATTTTTTTTCACTTTCTGCTGTCTCTTATTATAAGAGAAACACTTCTTGAAAATTTGTATTTACCAGTGAAAGGAAATAGTCAGTTTATGTAGATAAAGGCAGAACTTATTAGTATAGGGATCACAGATGCCAATAATTTTTTTAAAGGAGTTTGGGCAGCATAAATGTACACTGCATCTGCAGACAGTAAGCCTCTCTTTTAATTCTTTTTCCTGAAGAACTGTTGGATTTTTTTTTCCTTAAAGACTTCTAATCCTGACCTAGGCCTTGAGTGGTTGCTTTGAATGAGCCAGATTTTGCTTCCAGTTTTCTCATCTCTAGAATGAGGACAGGCATAATTACTTTCAGTGCTCATAAATGTGTAGTGAAAAGTAATATATAAACAAATTGGAGTCTCTTGTATGTTAAAATACCTTGAAGATGTGTAGTAATTCAAGGACAATACACAGATCAGAGGGTTTGTCTGCCTGGGGGAGACCCATCATCTCTCTGCTCTGGTGCCTGATGATTTTAACTTCATTTCCAACCAGGAAATTGAGTTTCTTCCAAAGTCCAAGGAATGAGCAATTATGTGGACGTGGATTTCTCTTTGCTACCACTTACCAACATCTCAGGGCATCTGGGAGTTCTGGGGAATCTCCATTTTCAGGAAGAGCATTTTCACCATGTGACTAACGTAAAGGTGACATAACAGGCCCCTGTTTGTCTGGAGGTTACCCATTTCCACAAAGCAGTTTGTACCTGTAACATCTGTACTAGTTTCAAGTATGAAGTTATAGTAGTGTCAATCTATAATGATTGACACTTGTGAAACTTTTAGCTAAAAATAGAGCAAATTGCTAGCAGCTTAGTTGTGTATCCTCAAGCCAGTTCTCAGACACATATAAAATTCACGTACACTTTTCTGGATGTGCAGTACAAATGAACCTCTTCGAAGCTAGAATCGGGTCTGATGTAATCTAGTTCACATTGATTCAATGAAAGTAAAGATTCATGGTCCTGGACAAATAATTCATTTCTTTTTAACCTCATGGATCAGAAGAGTCATTCTGACAGTACCTGATTTATCAACTGCCAAGGTGAGTGAAGGGAGACACCAAAAGACTGGTGCTAGAAAATTCTTTCACTATATTCATTTACTGGAGAAACTGAGTCTGCAGCTGTGATACTTCCAGCTTGAGAAAGGTCCAACGCTCCTGCTCTGACTCTTCACATTTCGTTGTAACCTCTTACAAAAGCTCCTGATGTTACAGAACAGCTCCATCACTACATGTTGCTGATGTAAAGAGATTCTCCTTGGTTGCATGAGGAATAGACTGCTGAAAAGAATTCAGAAGCCAAGGATCTCCACAGGTAGCTAAATCCACCTTAATTCTTTGTTGAAGCCTGTGGAGATATTTGGATGTACATAGGGATAACATAACTCTCTAAGTATTGAACCCTGCAGATGTTTTTCTGTTTTCTTTTTGCTTTTCTTTTCTCTCCTTTGTTAGGAAGGAAGAAGACTGTTAAAAAAAGGATGGAGTGCTGAAAGCTGTACAGATGTAATTGCTGTGGAGTCAGAGGATGCCCTGTGCCAGGGCCCTCTCTCTTGCTTATTTAGGAAAGGATTTAACATTCTTCTCCAATTATGCCTGAAAGGCATGTGAAGCCAGCCCTGGGTGTATTGCCCCCGAATTCCTTGTGAACCACAACTTGGCACCCATGTGTGGCTCTGAAGGTTCATTACCCACACAAGTTCTTAAAGAGCTGCAAATCTAGTTAGGGCTGTATTAAATGCCAGATTGGATGTACGGGAAATAGCCCTGGGACTACTGTTGACTTCAGAGATGATGGCAAGTGCCAGCATGTTTTATTAAGGTAATAACCAATAAATTAACAAGTTCAAAATGTTTTCACATGGGGGGTGTAAACAAGCATAGTTAACTGGAGCCAATGGAACAATACTGATTTCCGGGAACTGAAGACTTGGTTGATTATCAAATAAGCCACTGGATTTCTCTGCTGCTGTCACAGCTTTTGAATGCAAGAGCATAGCCAATATGTATAACATGACAAAGGTCCTACATCAGCTGGCCTAATGACCCTGTTCCTGTTCCTATACTTCAGTAAGGGTGTGTAACCTAACTCTTGTTGTCAGACAGGAGTGAGATATCTTTCCTGGACATTTGCACGGCCATAAACTAAGATCACTTAACTTCTGCGCTATGGGGAGAGCTATGCAACCTGTCAGGGCAGAGACAAGGACATCTTTATGTCATTCAAGAGGGATCAAAAAGCCAGGGGAAGAAGGCGCATAACAGGAACTCAGATTTGGGTATAGTCCCGGAAACAGCAGATTCCAGGGGCAAGTTCATATTGCCAAAAACTACATGGTCTGTTTTTCCCTCGTCACTACTCTCTGAGCAGAAAATGGTCAGGCTGTATATTAGGTGTGAAGAGAGAAGTACATGGGAAGTAATAAAAAAGGGTTTTTTTCCAGAGGTTAAAAGCCTCAGATGGCTTAGAATGGTGAGGTAAAGAGCAAATAGACCTTCACAAAGAGAACTATTGAAAAATGAGGACATTTCCACAGCTTTTTTTAAGCATCCTGTTCAAATTAGTCATTCAGAGAAAAGGTGTTGTTTTCTAAAACTCACCAATTTTGATGAAATATAACAATTCTATCCTAGAATTGAGTGAACATAAATTTTACACAGCCATGTTGATGGATCACTTTATTCATGCTGCCAGTGCTTTTCAACAAGCAATATAACATTCAGAAAGTGGTGGGGAGCCTGTCCAAACTGCACAGGGTGTTCCTGTATCATGCAGACTACCTTCTTCTGAATGCATGGTGCACAAGTGGAAACCTTTCAGGTGGCTTTGTGGCTAGATCTAGATAGCTTGTGGTAGACCTTCCCAAGGGTAGCATGGTAGTGATGTGCTACAGATCTGAGAAGAAAAAGAAAAACTTTTTGTTTAGGTGAAGGTTAGGGAAGAATTATTTGGGATCATTTAGCTGGGAATACACAACCAGGGAGCAATATATTTCACAGCCCAGTAATGGGCTGCCTGGAGTCCTCTGTGAACGGCAAAGCAGATGGTATCTAGGCAAGTTGTATGTGACAGAGTAATAGCATGATAGATTTCCATGGAATGAAACAAAGTCTCTGTTGACGCTTGCATGTTTTAGCTGGAAAAAAAAAAAGCCCTAAAAACTAATGGTACTTGTCAAAGTAGAAGGGTATTTGTCAAACACCTTGCAAAACTTATCTGCGAAAAGTGAAGGCTTATATTTTATCTTTGAAACCTGTCTGTTGGCTGCGGCAAGTATCCCAGGATTCTGAGAGGCAGCTGCTACCAGCCACACTTCACGCCTCATAGTTATGAAATAGAAAGCCAGGAAGTGCTGGGAGCACGAAAGAGCTGCACAGTAATGCCATGGGAGCCCACAGGTCTCCTCTTATTTACCCCAGCCGGGGAGGATCTCGGTATATGAAGCATCTATACCTGAAAGGAGTAAAGCAGAGGGGCAGCTGAATATCTGCACTGCTTTTATAAAGCTGACATCTTTTGATGGATGCAGCTGCCTTGGTGGTTAGTCACAGAAAGATCAAACTTGCCCAAATCTGCTGGAGTCTGGGTGAGTCCCAGGCAGTTCCAGCTCTCCCCAGCTTGCCCTGCACTTGGAGGCAGCAATGGGTGAGAGAGGCTCTCCAGCAGCCAAGGAGTACTGTCATCTTTCCATGAGAAGCAATTACTAGCTTCCGATTAATTTAATGTGCATGCATTAAGGATGGAGCTGGGCACTGGCACTGTTACACATATCCTTTAATTTCTGGATATTTGAAAGCATCAGATGCTGGTCTTTGCATTTGCTCAGTTCATAACTGAGTGAGCAAAATGAAGCGGAAGTCCCAATAGATGAACCAAAAACAGAGCACACAGCCTCTATTCCAATTTATCAATCTAGATAATTATTTGGTCTGAAAATGTGTTTTATATATACAATACTATCTGTCTATCTGTCTATCTATCTATCCACTTTACAAGTTGCATTGCTGTGTAGGTTGTGTACTACTGTGGCAGAGAAGGAGGGCTGCACTGTGCATACACGCTCAGTTCTTATTTCTTCCTTGTACTCTCAGCTTCAGCAATGCAACCTATCCTGGCTCTGCCTCTTTTCAAGCTGGATGAATGTCTACTAGGAATAATTCAGGTATGGCATATTTTAAATTGGGGTGGGGAGTGGATTACATGACTTCCGGAAACTTATTTTAGCCTCATTTTCTAAATCTTATTAACATGGCTCAAAGATATTTATATAATATTTATGTATTATATATTCTATATGTATTCTGTATATTTATAGAAATACAAAATATTAAATTACACTAAAAAATAAGACTACAGCTTCAGATGGGGAAAATCAATTTTCCAAGATTCAAGCCAAAGGTTGAAAGTGGGTATTTCTTATTAAGATAATAAACGGTTACAATGATACAGTGAGATTTTTGAGGGATTACAGAAAATCTATTATTAATATAATACTAAAAAATATTGCAAGGTCAATCTCGTAGCTGCACTTTTAATCCTGAGGATTTAATTCACTTTTTTTTTTTTTACTGGAAGAAAATTGCTTCTGGAAAGATCTGTCATCTTTCCAAGGTCAGCAGGCAGACCCCCCCAAGAAATACCACATAGGCAGGGAGCAAGCACAGAACATAATGCTACAACTCTCACACTACATGGCTTGGAACCATTCGTTTCACTGCAAACCTGGTAGCCAGCACTGGCAGTGTTACACATGTATGTTACAAGGATGTTAAGCACTGTTTCCATCTTACAGCAAAAATTTTTACAACGTGGTAAATGAAAGAAAACCCAACTAACATTTAACTACACAGGAGACGATCCTACATAAATAATAATTTAAAGTAGTGTTCATATTTAATGTTAACTACAGCATATACAATTGCTGTATCAATTTGGCATGAATTTAAAATGGAGTATAACTTAACAAAATAATTCAATAACAAATAAACAAAATTAATATACTGAAGTATCCAATAGCAAATTTAAAGTTCACCAATAATCAGTACTACATCTAGAATACATCTAGAGAAGTGAGTCTTTACTTCATTCCAAATAGCACTGAATGCCTTCATATCAAATTCCACATGCTCACTACCTGAAGATGACAGGAGATAGACACGTCAATTTATGATGAAAAATATTTCTGTTTTATGACATGGCATGAAAATTTTCTAAGTGATGTTTGAAATCTTGCCATATCTGCAGCTTTAGTGACAGTTAAATTAATTACATCTAAAATAATCCTTCTTTACAGAGACTTTTTCTCTCCATTCCCCAAGGGGGTCAGGTCACCCGTTCAATTGATGCTATGCTG
The DNA here is from genome assembly GCA_013397565.1 of Ptilonorhynchus violaceus. Classification (NCBI taxonomy): domain Eukaryota; kingdom Metazoa; phylum Chordata; class Aves; order Passeriformes; family Ptilonorhynchidae; genus Ptilonorhynchus; species Ptilonorhynchus violaceus. The sequence continues at coordinate 1,614,406 of VZRJ01001791.1, forward strand.
TCCTTTAAAGCCTGTAGCAAACACGGAGGAGGAGTGGGCAAAAGACACACTAAGATTCCCTAAATTTCCATCTCCACCCGTCTTGGAATATACAGTTTACTTAAGGTTATTCTGTTACCTATATGGCTCTATACCTCTGTCCCCCTCTGGATTCACTATATAGGATTTAGCCCCGTATGGGTCAGAGAAGATCGTAACTACTCTTGCAATTTGAAATCACAGCCAATCTGGGGTGCTACTCTGGTCAATGAGAATGTATGGATGTGAGGTTTGGAGACCTTAGTAATGTTCTCTCTGCTGCCTTACACTTTGCTTACTCTTGGGAAAGACCTTGCCTATTGCTGTAACACTGCATGAACCGAAAATATGTTATAGAAAGCATTCTTGCTCCCTTTCCTTTATTTCTGTAAGGAAGTCAACAGTTCTGGGATTTTCAGTATGAGGAGGATGTAGATGAACTTGAGTGAGTCCAGCAAAGAGTCACCAAGATGGTCATAGGGTTGGAATGTGAGACCTGTAAGGAGATGCTGAAGGAACCGGGTTTGTTTAGCCTAGAGAAGAAAAGATTTAGGGGACCTAACTGCAGCCTTAACATACTGAAGAGGAGATTAATGATAAAGCCCAAGTGTGTGGTAGGAGAACGAGAAACAATGCTCATAAATTGGGATAAAGCAAGTACCAATAGGAAATAAAGGAAAAATCCACATTATGAGGGCAATGAAGCACTGGAACAGGAGATTGCCTGAAGAAGTTGTGGAATCTCTATTCTTAGAGATCTTCAAGACCCAGCTGGACAAAGTGCAGAGATGAATGCTGACTCTGAGAGATGGGACAAAATTTCTCCCTGAGGTCTCTCCAAATCAGTGATTCTAATGTGGTCCAAAATCAACAGCTGTAGAGGCCAGATCTTGGTGCTGAAAGATGCCTTTAAATAGGAAGGCCTTAAATCCCACGTCCTATGTCCCACAGTGCAAGAACAGCCAGACTCCTCCTGCAGTGCCTATTACTGCATGAACAGTGTCTAAGGTAGCTCATTAGCTGCTGCAGCCAAGCCCGCTCTTCATAGTCAACATTCTCACAGCAACACACCTACATTTCTTGGCTACTGATCTACTGAGCTTATTTTCCCGAGATTTGTTATTCCTAATGATACATATCTGCAGTTATACCGTTTGCAGCTTTCTTTGGAAACAACTCTGTCTCCGTTCAGATGTCTGGATAGAGCAATCTCCCCACGCTCTGTCTGTCAGTGCAAGACATAAAACACGCTTGCCTGGCACCCACCGGTGGCCTGGCAGGGAGCGCTGCCAAACTGCCACGGGATAAGGAGGTGCTGAAGTGTATCCGGGCTCTGTGTGACTTGGTCAAAGAATTGTAGCAGGCGGTGTAACAGTTTAACAGCAGTAAAGTGTTTGCAGTATATTACAACTGATAAGAGAGATTGATTAGATGCTAACGAGCACTCTCCAAATTCTCTTACACACCCAGTAATGTGCCCATCAGTCTTCAAACCTGTACTACGTGGAAATTTTCGGAATCTTATTCCCTGAAGATGAAAGGAGATAGATGTGCTATTATACTTGAAAGATGATTTTCCAAGTAACATTAGAAACCCTGCCATACACGTGGCTTTGGTGACAATTAAATTGATGGACTAAGCTATGTTTTTATGTGACAACAATAATAATATTGCATTACATTTATAAACTATGCTCCACTTCAGGCTCTCTAAAGCAATTTGCAAGCAATTACTTTAAAATACTGCTGTGTGTATTGCTACCCATGTATTATAGATGGGAAAGAAATCACAGAAAGTGTCAAAATGCCTAGAGGTGTACAGCAAGTCTTGATCTAACTAGAAGTTGCATCCAAATCCCCTGAGTGCTAGTTCTCTCTTTTCATGAAAAGACTACGTGTCTTTTCATGTCTCTGCTTTTTTCTAACAGATATTTTGTTTCTCTAAAGGGTTTTGCCTCTGCACAGCCATCCTTCCACTTAGACAATTTCTCCCTTCAGTAATTTCTTAGGTGTGAATGGTATAGAGATGACATGGAAAAAACTGTGTGCTACTTAATGAGTCTATACCGGTTAAAATTAATTGCCAAGTTCTGCTTTCAGTGAAGTCAATGGAAGTTTGAACATGGCATCAAATGAGACGTGCCCAGTATTAAAAACTACAGGAAGCATAATATGGAGGATAGGTAGTGGGATGTTTTGTTACTGGTAGAGAGGAGAATCAAGCTTTTTAAAAGCATATGTAGTGATAGGAAAAAGGGGAATGTCTTTAATCTGAAAGAGCATAGGTTTAGATTAGATATTAGGAAAATATTCTTTACTGTAAGGGTGGTGAGGCACTGGAACAGGTTGCCCAAAGAAGTTGTGGATGTCCCATCCCTGGAAGTGTTCCAGGCCCGGCTGGATGGGGCCTTGAGCAACCTGGTGTAGTGAAAGCTGTTCCTGTCCATGGCAGGGGATTGGAACTGGATGATCTTTAATGCCCCTTCCAACCGAAACCATTCTATGATTCAGTGATAAGGATCATGTGTCCAGGTGAGTGAATAGACAAAATGTGTCCTCTAGCCAATGCCCTTAAGACAAGAACCAGAAAGCAAAATGAAATTAATTATATAAATGCTCTGGCAGCTGCCTTTGGCAGTTAAAACATTTATTTATAATGAAATGCTCCCCAGATCTTAGAGACTAGCCCCAACTAGCCCCCAGAGCTCAGATATTTCACACAATTGCAAATCACAACCAGACTTGTTAGTGTCCCCGCTTCCTAATGAGCTGATCCAAAAATCCCAACTCTGATGCCCAAAACCTTGGGGAAGTAGGGGTTCACACTCACATAAAAGCAGAGTAATTCAAATGCAGTTGTACCACACATCTGTAAGAAGTGTTTTGCACTAGTGTACCTTTATTAGAGTACCTTTCTTAGAAAAAAACCTGCTAGCAAAGGTCTAAGCCCAAAGGCTGTTTCTTTTAAAAGCCATTAATACCATTCAGGAGAAAACTGAAAAAGAGGTTGAAAGTGACCTTTGTGTTCAGACAGCTCCCTAATAACCAACAGCTTTGGGATTTCTGAGATGAAGGCTGAGTTCAAGCATCCAAGCAGCTGAAAAGGTATCACCAGGGCCAATGCACAAGTTGTTGTTTGTATGGAACTTAATGGTAGAAGCAATTTAAAAGTGTATTCAGATTCACCCCTCCCATCCTGGGCAAACAGAATTTCATTTTGATTTGGGTAAGAAATGGAAATTTTCTCATTTGCCACAAAAGTGGTAGAACTCGTTGAGTTAAAGATATGACTGTCTCTGCATCCAAATCAAAATGCAGCTCTCAGAGGAGCTCCTCGGCACAGTGTGAGAAAAGCGAGAAATGTGTCAGCGTGTGGGCTCAGTTCAGACTCTGCTTCAGGACGTAAGAGGAAACAGAAACTTAACTGACAATAAAATTTTCCAAAGGGCTAATTTACCCAAATCAAACCTTTACAGTCATAAACAAGTCTCACCTAGAGCTGATGTGCTGTGCTGAGGTGAGTCAGTGAAAAATCTTCATGGAGAGCTGGAGGCAGAGCTGGGTGATGGGCACAGTGCAGTACCAGCAAGGAGCCTGCTCTGCCACCAGATCAGCGTGGGGCTTCTGGCAAGGGATTTCATTGCCTGTGTCAACATCCCCATCTATTTGATTAGGACAGTATTTTCCTTTCTTAGTATGGCCATGAAGCGTTAGTGCTTGTAGGATACTACACAGTTCTCAGAAGAAAGACTATTGCACTTTCAATATGTTTTGTAAAGGAAACAATGACATCCATAAAGTAGACAACTGCCCTCAATGTTTTGTTTTCTTTTCTCTCTGGATTTATGGCTAGCTTTTTTTTAAAGCACAGTTACATGCTTCCGTTTCTTTGGCTGATAGAGCATCAGACAAACAACTCGCAATGCAAAGGTTTTTTCTAATTCCTCTTGAACATAAAATATTCTGAGCTAAAAGGCCATTTTTTTCTTCCACAAACAGCAGTCAAAATAATGTACCTACACTTGCAGGAAGATTTTGGCTTATGATTTCTATGCCACCGTTTTGGAATTCTACACACACAAAAAAGATCCACCTTCTTTCCTAAACCTAACTTACCATTGAAAATAGCGAAGTCTTTGAAATAGGGTACTAATAGTCCTTTAAAAAAGGTGAAAAGTACAGATGCTGGTTTTTTAATTTAATCTCCATGGGAGTATCTGTTAGGACCATAATGGTGACTGGTTTTAGTACTGAAGGAAAACACAGATTCTTCCCCTGCCCTGTGTGAAGGAAGAAGCACTTGGCCAGATCCCAGGGTTTATGGGAGAAGAACTGAACAGCAGAGTGTTCCGGACGGAGACATTCCACGGGTACCAGTGAAATGATTCAAACTGTAATTAACTATCCCTGCTGTCTCAAAATACAGGTGCACGTGCATTTGGGAATGAGAGGAGTATCAAATTACAAACTGAGTCACTCGACAAGCTTGTTTTACCCTTCCAGTTATGCAAGCCAGTTTGTGACTCAGCAGCTATACAAGCCTGTTCTCCAATGACAAGACAAATCAGTTCTGCAGATGAGTCAGTCAGAGCAGCCCTTTTCAAGCTGATAAATTCAGCAGTTGGCCATGATACAAAAAAGATTGTGGAGCCTTTATTACCTATGTGAGATAGAATAAATATATTTTATACGAGAGAATAATCTTCAGGTCATCTTCACACAAGGAACTAATTGAACAGGGGAGAGAAAAGCTGTCATGGGATTACATTGACCAATGTTCATGGTCCTTTAACCAGAAGAGATTAGATGTTTTTTCTGGTAGTGTTTTCTGTTGCTACTGTTGTGTGTTCATCCCTTACTAATAAAAATCACCTGACAACTTGCTGTAATTGCAAATGTAGTTGAGAATTAATTTCTTTAATGATCTTTGACTTTTCTTTCAAGGGTTGCAAAGAATTTCCTGCATGTTTGAGTGTGACAAGGGTGGAAGTGTCCTGACAGCTACAGGCAGTCACAGATTCATGCACACGTTGGCGTGGGAATTTCTGCCCCAACCTGTTCCTTGAATGCTGACTTTTTGCTGGCACCAACAATAAGCTTTCCTTACCCTTCAGGCTTGATCCTTTTGAGGTGACAAGCATGAATGACTGCTGCCAATGGTCTTAGCACTTGATATACCAAACCTAAGTTCTTAAGCCTACTGGCAGAACCTCTAGACTGCATTTGTACCTTAAAGTGAAGAACCCACTGGATAGACTGCACTTCCCTCTCTCTGCCTGTTAAAAGTATATCCCATTAGCCCTGTTCAAAACCAGGTGTCTTTATGCCCGTGCCCAGAGGTGAAGATCACAAATAGCCCCGATAGTTGGTAAAATAATAATAGCACCGAGAGGCTGTGAATAAGGCCCCATTGGGTGAGTACAAACACTGTAGGAGAACACCTTAGACAAGAGGAGCTCATTGTTAAATTACACAAGGCTGAAAAAGATGGAGAAAAGGGAATGGAGAGTTATGGTTTTCAAATGTTTTCATTTCATACTGAAGGCTTTTCCAAAAATGGGCTGCAACCCACAGCTGTATGTGAATACCAAATCATCCATGCTTCACAGCAGCTATGCTGAGAGAGGCATCAGCCATCATCTACACGATCTACGCACATCCTGTTGGGGCTCTGGATTACAACCCCAGCGCCAACGGTTCTCATAATGACTGGTGCTTTTCTTAAAGCCTCTTTCCCCGCAATTGAGTATGTGAACATTTCAGCTTTAATTTTCTAAAATTAAGTACCTTCAAACATGATAAAAATAAATACTTTCAAACATTTATGGAGAAAAGTAAATATGAACTAAGTGAAATACAGAAGCTCAAAATGCAAAAAGAAAAAGAGAGCAAACAATTCATATTACTTAAAAGCAATGGCAAAGAAAAAAAAAAGCACCTCTTTAAAAGCTTACTTAAAAATGTCCACGTTTGGATGATTTTTTTGCCACATAGTTTTTGGCTTTTGTTGGTTTCAAGGTTTCAAAGAGATAACATCTTTCTGCTGTACTCCTTGAATAAGCTTGCTTTACAAAATCAGCAATTCTCTTTCAAGCTCTCAAATCACATTCCAAAATATATAGATGGGATGGTTATCATCATACATGACTAACATTGCCCAATTGTTATGGATTAGGGAATATGAAATTTTTCTCCTTTCCCTCAGGTACTAGGCAGGCTGTGTAGATGGGAGGGGCTGGCCGGAAAAATTTGATGGGCGATGCTTAAGAACAAAGGGGAGTTATCTGTGAAGCTGCATTCCACGGTAACGATGGAGAACGACGGTACTTAAGGACAAAAGGGGATCGCTTGCCCAGCCCAGAAGCCAGGACAATTCCCCCAATTAAAGGAAAACAAAGAGCCTGGAGCATCGCGAGGAAAACTGCCC